>PVIA01004657.1:0-132527 GCA_004024845.1 Tonatia bakeri
CGGAAAGGACTGAATATTGTGTGGGCAGAGACCTGGAGGGATTGGGGCAGACAGGCTTCTGGAGGACAGACATCCCAGACCTGACTTTTGGTCTTATGAGCTGACAGCGAACTCTGAGCAGGCGTTGACGGGACACAGTGGGTGGGGAAGGGTGTTCCAGGCAGTGGGAACAGCCAGGCAGGAGGGCCGGCATCCAGAGGGACACTGGTGTTTGGAGGAACAGAAACAAGTTCAGTGACAGCGGCAGAGTGCTGGGTGAAGAGGAAGAGAGTTCACCCCAGGAAGGGACCCTGCCTTTATCCTGAGAACTATGGGAAGCAGTACAAAGGTATAGGGCAGGGGCGTGGTACAGCCATATTGCATTTTAGACCCTTCCAGCCACACCGTGGGGGTGGATGAAAGAAGGCAAGACTGGGAGACTGGGAGGTGGAGCGTGAGGGGCGCAGTTGTTCCAGTGAGGGCCTGTACCACTAACAGTGACAGTGGGAACGAGAGAGTTGATGACACTGAGTTGTGTGGGAAGTGTCTGAGCTGTGACTTGAATGCCGGGGGTGGAGGAATGGGAAGCAGGTTTGGGGTGACAATTCATCCTTGGGCACATTAATGTTGAGGTGGGTCAGGAAGGCTGTGGCGCTCATGGATCTGAAGCTTGGGTCAGACCTGGGAGCTGGGGGGAGGGACTTGAGTGTCAAGGGAATAGTGACAATCAGAAGCAAAGAGGCTGCGTGGGGAGACAGTGTCCCTGTGAGAAGAGAGACAAGGGACAAAGCCCGACCAGAGTCTGGGAGGCAGGTTGCTGGGGTTTCAGTCCTGGTACTACCATTCCTCAGTAGGTCTGACCCTTAGGTGCATTGCTCAGCCCCTTCCAGCCTCGGTGGACTCCTCTGTGAGGGGAGAAGCCTGTGGCATCACTGCATCAGGGGTGGGGCAAGGAAGTGCAGTGCACAGGAAGCACTGGGCACAGAGCCCGGCCCTGGTGGAGCTGTTACCTACAGTCACCTCCTAGACCCTATGTTTCCTCCGTGATGTGAGGGGTGTGAGCTATGCCTATTCCATTCTTCTTTCTTCGTGTTTTGTCTTGAGACACTTGTATTGGATTTTTTTTTTCTTTCTCCTCTCATCAGAGCCTAAATGCCCCCTCTCAGCTGTGGAAGGTGCCTGCATCCAGCCATTGTCCGTCTACCTCACATTGGGCTCTACAGCCAACAGGCCACACCCAGTGTCCGCAGCGTGCAGTCCAGGCCTCCCCCAGGGGGGCTGCTCCCCTCGTGTTCTGCTGAAGGGCATGCTTGCTTTATAGCCCCCCCTCATTTGCTCCCTACCTGTCGTAAGCAGAGCTGCTGATGTCCCTATTTTGAAGCTGAGAAAAATCAATCTCCTGAGCTGAACTTGTGTGCCCAAGGTCAGGCAGCGTCAGCTTGGATCCCAGGTTTAATTTCGGTGAATCAGATCTTCCATCTGCAGATCGATCTGGGTGTACACCTGAGAAGGAGGATTGAGGCTTCCCGCACTGACCCCAATTTCTCATTTGCTGCTGGTTTTGAAAGCCTGCTGCTGGTCTCCTACGGAAGGGACATGAGGCACCCATGATGGAATCATGGACTTAGTAACACCCGGGGGGTGGCCTTCCAGCCATTAGAGGATGAGGCTGGGTGGAGGGGGCCTCTCTGACCCATTTAATCCTCCAATACCTTAAATACCAACAAATCTGTGTTCCGTCTGGAGCTGGCAGCTGGCCCTTGAGTGGAGGGGAGTCCAGGCTGAGGGAAGCCAGGCTTCCCTGAAGGAACAAGATGAAACTGCCCCCAGCCTGGCAGGATATGAGTTCTCTCTTTCTCAACCCATCAGAACTCTAAAAACACCATCTGCATGAGCTCTCAGATTGTATGGAAATTCTCAGGGGATGGGGGATAGAGCAAAGTTGGCCCAACTCCTGGGCATGGAGGGGTAACATTTTCAGGGATATTTCTTGTAACCCTCTGGGGACATGGTTCCTGTACACCAGAAGGGCAAACGATCTCAGCTCTCTGAGCTGCCATTTCAGTGAACAGCAACAAGAACTTTGTAGCTAGAAAGGCCCTTTCAGATGATCCAGCCTAGTGGTCTCAATTTTTATTTTAGCACATGTTCTTACCCTTTTTGAATTATAGCTGTACCCGATACTTTTTAATGCACCCCCTTAGCTCCTCTCAGCCACACCTGTCTCCCAGGTCCTCGCCACTTGTTTCTTTCCAGCACAAGCCTGTTGCACACCCACCCCATCTGAAAGTCTGGCCTCAGAAGTGCAGGGGTGTCGGACACTCCATGGAGTGAACCTTTGACCAACAAGAAACGGGTTGGCACATACATTCTTTTCTTTTCCTTCTTTTGGGGGAACTTCCCTCACCCTCACGCAGCCTCGTTAAAGAAGGTTCCTCAAGATCTTGCGTCAGCTGACGCTCACGGTGGCCAGGTCCGCAGTGCACTGGTGTGCTCTTCCTTCGCCGCCCCGCTCCTTTTCCCTCACGTCAGCTCTCCTGGCACCTCGCGCCCTCCTAGGATGTTAGCACGGATGCTTCTGCCTCAGACTGCCTGCCAGGGAGCCCGGGCGAGGCCCACACGTGATGGGGATGCTCAGTGTGTGAAACAGATACCGGTGGGGCTGCTCCGAGCCCAGGGAAGCGGCCCGGTGGTGTCTTCTTTTCCCCAGTGGTTTCCAAGGTGATGACCTCAGCAGGGCTCCCTGGACAGCCTCTGATCTCATCCAATTCTGTTGTTCTGCAGCTGAAGAAATGGAAGCCCAAAGTCTCATGCAAGTTAGAAGCAAAGCCAGGACCAGAGTCCAGACTCCTTGCTCCTACTCCAGCATTCTTATATCAAGTCAATTTAAGAAATTAAAAAAAAAAAAGTCCCCCTAAAATATCTTCCTGTTTTGAAGAAACAGGAATGACCTTCCGGCTTTGAAGCTCCCTGTTCGACTGTGGCCACCACCTGGGAGGCATGACACACTGACCCCTGAACTCAGATGTTGGGGCCCAAGAGGGCAGACACAGAGGAAATGGACAAGGAAGGGTCAGTTGTGCCTGACGTGGGGACCCTGCGTGTGGGAAACACGCGGTATGCGTGGTTACAAGGCTGCACAAGCACAGACCCCAGGGCACTGGGGGGAGATTGAGGGGACATAGGAGGAGATGGAGGCTGACTGTCCTGTTAGCTGACGTCACCTGTAGGATGCCCTTCTGCAGGCTGAAGTCACTCTTCAGGAAGCTGGGAGGGTGCCTGGAAGTCACACTCTGGGGAAGGAGAAGAGGACTTTGCTTTGCATCGCTGTCATTAAGATTCTTGTGATCGTGACGGCCAGAAACAAGTAGGGACAGGTTGGTGACGAAATGGGATTTTCTACTATGAAGGCACAGGGGCCTCTCAAGGAACCTGAGCACAAGGATGCAGCTGGGCCTTGGGTACAGATGGGAACCAGTGGGACGTAGAGAACCCAGGAAGTTACCTCCCTCCAACTCCTTGTGTTTCGTCCTTTTCTCTCTCTGAAGATTAGCTTTTCCCGCTTCCAAGTTTGTCTCTTCCATCCAAGCGTGGGGCAGAATGAGCCTGAATTCCCACGGGGGCGTTCTGGTTGGCTCAGCTTGAGGCAGGTGCACACCTGGGCCCAGGAGGGAGGCCTGGTGGTGTTCAATTCAGGCTGTTCCCTCTCTGACCAGACGGCCAAGGGAGGGAGGGGAGGACCGCTCACTCACTTGGGCTTGCGCACTTAAATAAAAGCCCGGGATAGGGGACTCTGTGCTCTTTCCTCCCTCCTCCGTGGGAGAGATTGCCCTCTCCTATGTGTGGGTGTGAATTCAACCCTTATCCAGAAGCCTGCCTGCCCCATTACAGCCCAGAGCTGAGTTGCCCCCAGCTGCCCCCTGCCTCCCATCTTCTGCTGAGAGCTGGGAGAAGCTAAGGGAGGACCCAGGGGCGGCCAGTCTCCTACTGTCACATCCGTATCACTTAAGTGACCACTAGCAATGTTTACTTACGTCTGATCTTAGACTCATTTTTCAGGCAGGCCATTGGGTCTCAGTTCCTAAGGGTTTGCTTCTGAGCCTGTGGTGAGAAAGGCTGGTGCGGGGTTCTAAAACCAGAATTCACGTGGTGGTTTATGTTTCCGGATTCCAGGGTCTTCTTCTTTCCTTCACTCTTAACTAACATTAGTCGCTATGTGTTATGCCCTGGTCTCCAGGCTTTATGTGGATTATCTCATTTAATACAACCCTAGGGGGAATAACTTTTGCTTTGCTTACAGATGAGGAAACCCAGGCACAGAGAGGCTGAATCATCCACCCAAGGCCACACAGCCTGTCCATGGTGTAGCCGTAAGTGAACCTGGGCAGCCTGCCTCTGGGGCCTGCCCTCTTCCAAAGCACCGCACAAATAGCCCAAACAGGCAGGCTGTGAAGGCTTGGGGGAGGTTTTTCCATAGCCATGGCAAGCAGAGAGTAATAGAGAGTAATCTGCTTTTAACAACTGTTTAAGAATTGCCCACCCTGAAATCAGGGTGGTTGGACTTTGACATTTAACGGACTGTTGGACCGCTGCAGAGATGCAGCTGTTAGTCTTTAAAAACCCCGGCCCTTCCTGGAGGTGTCGTCATAGGCCTGACCCTGCAGGGGAGCTGTTCACCGGAGTGGGCAGTCACGTTGCCTAAAGCGAGGGCTTTGAGGAGGGAAGTGTTAGGCCGGATCTGGCCCCATTCAGGCTGATTCAGGGCTGTGTAATCCCTGTGATCCTGGAAAAGCCACCCCAGCTCTGAGTCTTGGTTTCTTTCTTTTTTTTTTTTTTCAAGATTTTATTTATTTATTTTTAGAGAGTGGGGGCGGGAGAAAGAGAGAGAGAAACATCAATGCGTGGCCACCCCTTGCACGCCCAGAACTGGGGACCCGGCCCACAACCCAGGCCTGTGCCCTGACTGGGAATCGAATTGGTGACTCTTTGGTTCACAGGCCAGCACTCAGTCCCCTGAGCCACACCAGCCAGGGCACGGGTCTTGGTTTCTTTACCTGTAAAATGGGAATGATCACTACAGCCCCCTTCCGAGGTTATTGGGAGGCCCTGAGAAGGCGGTAGGAGTTTGTCAACTCCTGATCGTTGTCCTGGTGGCAAGAACTGTGTTTCCCAGTGGGAAGCTCTGGGAAGACGATGCTTAATCCAGAGGAAGTGCTAAGACTTGAAGTTCAACACCAGTGTGGGGTCATCTGAGGGGCGGGGGTCACCTGGGTTTCCCACCAGGTGGTTCAGTATCCTGTTCCACATCATAGGAGTGACCCTGAATTCCTTCCTGGGCGTGGAACCTGTAGGTCCCCAAGCAGAGAACAGCATGTAAGTACTGGTGTTAGAACCCTAATCAGACTTCCCCCAGGGGCTCAGAATTCTTTTGAGACCCACGGACCTGCCTGAAAAATGAGTCTGAAGTTAAACTTAAGGAAACTTCGCTAGTCTCGGGTTTTATTGAGAAACGTGAGTGCTTCAAGCCACATCATTTTTGTAAACATCAGCTTTATTAAAATATAATTTGCACATAGTAAACATTATTGAATTTAAAGTACAATTTAATGAGTTTTGACAAAGGTACATTCTCATACAGCCACCACGGCAGTCTGCCACAGAAGAATTCCGTCACCTCGGAAAGTTTCCTGGTGCCCTTTGCAGTGGCTTCTGCCGCCCCAGGCCCTGACAGCCGCTGACCTGTTCTGTGTGGTTACCGGTTTGTCTTCTCTGCAGTTCCCACGAACGGGGTCACCTAGCCTCTTCTGTCTGAGTGTCTTCACGTAAGACTGTGCTTTTGAAACGTGTTGGTTGGGTTGGACGTACCAAGAGTTCGGTTCTTTTGGTCACTGGTAGAATTCTGTGGCCTGGATGCACCCCGTTCGTCAGCGCTGCCCCAGGGGAAGGGCGTTCGAGTCTGGGTGGCTGTGAGAAAGCTGCCAGGACTGTCCACGCGCGGGTCTGTGGTATGGACCTGTGTCTCAGTTCTCTCCAGTAAATGAGAGCCTCTTAGGTCAGCGATGTTCCACCTCTTTCATCTCGTGGCACGCATAAACTAATACTGAAGTTCTGCGGCACACCAAAAAATACATTTTTTGCCAATCTGACAAAAGCTAGGTATAATTTTGATTCATTCACACCAGACAGCTATTGTTATGTTGGTTGTTGTCATTTTTTATTTGACAATCTAAAGGAAAAGAGGTCAGTGCCCCTGATGAAATAGGTGTTGCATGTTTTATTATTTACTTATTTATTTTTTAAAAAGATTTTATTTATTTTTAAAGAGAGAAGGGGAGGGAGGGAGAGGGAGAGAAACCTTGATGTGCAAGAGACACATCGGTTGGTTGCCTCTTGCACACCCCTAGCTGGGGGCCTGGTTTGCAACCCAGGCAAGTGCCCTGCCCGGGAATTGAATCAGCAACCCTTCGGTCTGCAGGCTGGCACTCAATCCACTGAGCCACACCAGCCGGGGCAGGTGCAGCATGTTTTAAGAAGTCTTGGGGCACACCAGTTGGAAATCACTGTCTTAGGTAAATGGGATTGCTAGGTCATGGTAAGTATACACATGACTTTATAAGAAACTGCAGACTGTCTTCCAAAGTAGCCGAACCATTCAAGTGATCTTTTTTTTTTTAATCCTCACGGAGGAGGATATGTTTATTGATTGTAGAGAGAGGAAGGGAGAGAAACTCCCATGTGAGAAAGAAATATTGATCGGTGGCCTTCTGTATATGCCTTGACCGGGAATCAAGCCTGCGACCTTTTCGGTGTACGGGAAGATGCTCCAGCCACCTGAACCACTGGCCAGGGCTCAAGTGATCTTTCATCTTGAAAGCTTCTGATGCTGTGCATCGCAGTAGGAGTCCAGAAAGATGGTGGACTACAGCAGAAATGAGCACATCGATACCACCCTGCTGACTCCGATGGCCCCGGCGTTTCCTATCCCTGCAATGTGAGAGGGAAGCTCTAAACTGGTCACTCACCCCCACCTCACTGCCCATCTTCCCCCGTGCTCCTGCGATCTTCCTGCACTGGGCTCAGGTCAAGGCGGTCTATACATAATGTATGGATTGCCTGGGAATTAAGTTTCCACACAAAGCAAAAAGCCCTACTTGGTTGACTTTAAATTAACTATTTATTTGTTTGGCTACAGGATCCTCCATCGAACAATGGGCGAGCCATAATTATAAGCGGCCCCAGCAGACAAAGCTGGGTCCCTTTTCCTAGCTAGACAGCAAACCAGAGTCAGTTCCCAGATGCCCGGTCAGTCAGTAAGCATTTGTTGAGCTGCACCATAACCCCAACATTTCTTGCAACCATATGTTCCTTCCTGACCATTAGGTGGCTATTGTCATTGCTCCTTGGCAGGTGATTACACAGAAACTTGGAGATGTAAACCAGCCTGCCCAAGGCTACCAGGCAGAAGCCAGAGTGGACTTCCAGTTCTTTCTGCTATGCCAGTCCTTCCCTGCAGAACGTGGCGGGGAGCTGAGTGGCCAAGATGAACTTGCATGAAATAAGACAATCCAGTTTTTCACTCAGGGCATTCCTGAAAACAGTTGAATAAACTGGCCATTGCATAAAACTGTTTTCTCCATAAGAGCATTGAGTTAGGACTTTGTTCCTAATTAAGGTCTCGACATACATGAAGTCATGAAAATCTCATGGAAGCAAAGTCATTACAAATGTAAACCCTTATAATAATGTGTTTGTAAGACTCTGCTTGATCTTCATGAAACAGGCATGACAGCATTGCAGACGAGGAGCCCTAATTCCACTGCGAAATATTTCATGCAAGTGGAACACTTGTGTTTTTAATATAGTACAAAACTAAGATGCTGGAAGTGGTGAGTGGTGAACACTTAATCAGAAATGACTATTTATGCTCAGAGAAAAGTATTGGAGGAAAATTCTGATGGCTTTGGCCTCTGTGTAGAAGCTGGACTGAGATTTTGTATGTGACCTTCTTTCTCTTTGATCAGGTTCTGACTCTCCAGGGACAGGGTCCGCAAATGGGCACCAGGGACCTTTGAGCCGCCTGAAAGTGTGTGCGACATGTTCTAAGGAGACTATTTGTGTGGAATGCCTAGCTTTCATCAGACCTCCAGAGACCCCTGTGATACAGCCGAAAGTTTGAGTCAGTTATTTCTTAGGCCTTTTCCTGTCGCGAGCAGTAGCATTACCGTTATTCCGTTGATTTTAGAGGAGTGTTCATGTTGGAATCCATCTTTTCAAAAGTAGCCCGGATCTTCTGCTTTCGGCAGTGTGATGGACTAGAATTTCTGAAGGGTTCCCTCCATGTAAAACAACTGGATCCTGGGAAAAAAAACATTTTTAATGTATTATTGGGTTTCAGGAAGTAGGGGCAATCTGCAAGGTCCCTCACCACTAAAACCAAAAATTGTGGTCCCTCACCACTAAAACCAAAAATTGTGGACCCAAGACTGGAGTAGGAAGCCCCAACTGGGAAGGAAAGGTAAGGTTGGAAGGCCCCGAGGCCCATGCTCATTTCACCTGCCACTGGGAAGCTTGCCTGTGGGCCCAGCCAGCGTGGGATCTGACTCAAGACTCTATACCTTAGCTCAGGTCTCTGAGGAATTAGGTATTGTCACTGCTCACCCCTACGCCCTCCATTTCTGAGGTCTCCTTTGCATTACAGAGAAGCAGAAGCTACATTTCCCAGAATCCTCTGCCACATGGGGTTCCATTAGGCTCTGCTCCACGCCACCTTGAAAACTTCTTTGCCTCCCAGTGGGATATAACCACATCTTCTCTAGTGAAGTCTGAACCCCAGCTTTGGGGCAGGAGCCCCCCTTTAAAGTCTGTTTTCCAGTCCTATATTTCTTTATATATCTTAGAGTTCTTTATCATAGCTTTATAATTCCTTATATTAAACATTTCCTGTTTAGCTCTTTCTCCTGATTGCCTGCCCTCAGTCTCTGGAAAGGCAAGAAGCAACCTTCTGGGGCACAGGAGAGCTGCACCCAGGGGCTCCTGATGGTTGGAATAAATAGAGTGTTTGGCTTCCACTTTCTCAGTGAGATCCTGACTGATAGAAGCCGACAAGCCCAGGGTGGTAGGCTTGTTGGCACCCAGTAGGAGCAAAGGCACATCTTCCGGGGTTTCCTCTGCTGCTTAGGTGCTCAGGACTCATCCATTTACTGAACAGACATTTGTGGAACACCTGTTATATATCAGTCACTGCTCTAGCTGGTGGGGGCACAGCAATGAGCAAAGCAAAATACTGCCTCGCGTTTTTACTGAAACGCATCATCAAACACAGAAGCAAATAAGCCACCACGAATAGACCAAAACAATAACACATTTAGATTCCTAATGTTTTTAGTTATTGCAATTATCAGACAGAAGTTATAGGAAATGAAGATAAAAGATAAAAATAGGATATAAAATAGGAAATGTTTAAAGAAATAAAACATGGGGTCACAAACAAAGGATCAAAAAGACGAATAATAACAAGGGTTGGATAGGATGTGGAGAAATTGGATTATTTTACCTTGTCAGTGAGATTGTAAATGGCACGTGCTCTACAGAAAACAGTCTGGCAGTTTCTCAAAGTGTAGAGTTACCATGTGACCCAGCAATTCCAGTTCTAGGTATGTAACCACGAGAAATGAAAATAAATGGCTACACAGAGACTTGTATGTGAATGTTCACAGCAGCATTACTCATAATATACAAAAGGTGAGAACCATCAAAACGCTCTGCAACTGGTAAATAAACAAATATGGTGCAGCCACACAATGGACTATTATTCAGCCGTAAGAAAGAACAAAGCACTGATACTTACTGCAACATGGATGAATCTTGGATGAATCTTGGATGAACCTTATGCTAAATGAAAGAAGCCATTTACAAAAGGCTGTATGTCGTATGATTCCATTTATATGAAATGACCAGACAAATCTGTAAAGACGGAAAATTGACTAGTGGGTTTTCGAGGATAGATGTAGCGGGAAATTGGTAGAGACTGCCAATGGGTACAAGGTTGTTTTAGGGGGTGATGGAAATGTTTAGAATGTTTTAGAGAGTGGTCTCCACAGCTACTGGTCTGCAGCTGTTCTGATGGTGGCAGTTGTGGCATTGCTCTGTGGGAAAGAAATTGTTACACAGTTAAACACCTCTTAGCAAAACAGAAAGTGGGCATATGTGTGGCAGACACAGGAAATAAAAGGAATTAGAGAGTGGTACTGGTTTCACAAGTTCTATGACTATACTACAATTCAATGACTTGTACACTTTCAAAGGGTAAATAAATATTGCTTGTGAATTATATCTCAATAAAACTGTTATTAAACATAGGCAAGGCAAAGAGGCTGTTTGTTGCAAATGACCAAATATATCTGAAAAGCAAGCAAGTGGAATTTAACAATTTGTTGAGATTAAAAATTTAATAAACAGGCTAAACAACAAATTAAATGTAGCTGAACAATGAATTAGTGAACTGAAAAACAGATTTGAGAAAAGTACCCAGAATGCAGAGAGTCAAGGAAATGAAACATTTGAATAAGGGGTTAAAGAGAAGGGAGTGTGAAATGAGAAAGTCTGAAAAATACCCAGTCAGAATCCCAGGAGAAGAGAAGAGAGAATAAAGGAGAAGCAATTTTTGAAAAGCTAATGATGGCTAAGAACTTCCAGAACTGATGAAAGAGATGATCGTGATCCTATAGATAGAAAAAACACAACATGTATCAAACAGGTTAAATGAGAGAGACCCCCACACCTGGACATATTGCAGAAGAACCACGGAGCACTAAAGTCAAAGAACTTTTTTTAAAAACTATTGGTTTTAGAGAGATGGGAGGGAGAGGAGAGAGAGAGGGAGAGAGGGAGGGAGAGAGAGGGAGGGGGAGGGAGAGAGAGAAACATCTATTTGTTATTCCATGTATTTATGTATTCATTGATTCTTGGATATGCCCTGACCATTGATGAAACCTACAACCTTGGTGAGTTGGGATGACACTAACCAACTGAGATACCCAGCCAGGGCAAGGCAAAGATTTTAAAAGCAGCTAGAGAGAAAGGAAAAATTGTTTACAAAGAAACAACAATTAAATGGTGATGGTGACAGCAACAGCAAATCTATAAGACAGAAAAATATCTTGAAAGCACTAAAAGAAAATAACTGCTAACCCAAAATTGTGTACCCAGAAAAACTATTTTTTAAAAATTAGAATAGGCCTGGCTGGTGTGGCTCAGTGGACTGAGTACTGACCTGTGAACCAAAGGGTTGCCAGTTTGATTCCCAGTCAGGGCACATGCCCAAGTTGTGGGCTACGACGTCATGCACGAAAGGCAACCACACACTAATGCTCCTCTCCCTCTCTTTCTCCCTCCCTTCCCCTCTCTAAAAGTAAATAAATAAAATATTTTTAAAAAGGGGGAGTGTAAAATATAAACAGGTGAAGTAGGAATATTTATTTTTTAATTTTTTAAATTGATTACGCTATTACAGTTGTTCTGATTTTTCCCCCTTGGCCTCTCTTCACCCAGCTGCCCTCACTTCCCCAGGCAGTTCTCCCCACATTGTTCATGTCTATGGCTCATATGTATAAGTTCTCTGACTACTCCATTTCTTTTTTTATTTTAAAGATTTTATTTATTTTTAGAGAGGGAAGGGAGGGGGAGAGAGAGAGAGAGAGAAACATCAGTGTGTGGTTGCTGGGGGACATGGCCTGCAACCTAGGCATGTGCCCTGACTGGGAATCGAACCTGCGATGCCTGGTTTACAGCCCGCGCTCAATCCACTGAGCTACACCAGCCAGGGCTTCTGACTACTCCATTTCTTATACTGTATTTTACATCCCCATGGCTATTCTATAACTACCTGTTTGTACTTCTTAATCCCTTCACCTCTTCACCCATTTTCCTCACCCACCTCCCATCTGGCAACCATCAAAGCACTCTCCGTATCCATGATTCTGTCTCTGTTCTTCTTGTTTGCTTAATTTGTCTTTAGATTCAATTGTTGATAGATATGTATTTTTGCCACTTTATCGTTCACAGTTTGTATCTTCTTTTTCTTAAATAAGTCTCTTTAACATTTCGTATAATAATGGTTTGGTGATGATGAACTCCTTTAGTTTTTTCTTGTCTGGGAAGCTCTTTATCTGCCTTTTGATTCTAAATGGTATCTTTGCTGGGTAGAGCAATCTTGGCTGTAGGTCCCTGCTTTTCATGACTGTGAATATTTCTTGCCAATCCCTTCTAGCCCACAAAGTTTCTTTTGAGAAAGCAGCTAACAGTCTTATGGGAACTCTCCTATAGGCGATTAACTGCTTTTCTTTTGCTGCTTTTAAGATTCTCTCTTTATCTTTAACCTTTGGCATTTTAATTTTGATGTGTCTTGGAGTCAGCCTTTTTACATTCATCTTGTTTGGGATTCTCTGTGCTTCCTGGACTTGAATGTCTATTTCCTTCACCAAATTAGGGCAATTTTCTTTCTTTACTTTTTCAAATAGATTTCCAATTTCTTGCCATTTCTCTTCTCCTTCTGGCACCCCTATGAAACCAATGTTGGAATACTTGAAGTTGTCTTAGAGGCTGCCTATACTACCCTCAATTTTTTGGATTCTTTTTTCTTCTTGTTGTTCTGATTGGTTGATTTTTGCTTCCTTATGTTCCAAATCATTGATTTGATTCTTGGCTTCATCCACTCTACTGTTGTTTCCCTGTAAATTGTTCTTTATCTCAATTAGTGTTTCTTTCATTATTGACTGGATCTTTTTTATGCTGTCGAGGTCCTCACTTGAGCATCCTTATAACCAGTGTTTTGACCTCTGCATCTGATAGGTTGCTTATCTCCATTTTGTTTAGCTGTTTTTCTGGAGTTTGATCTGTTCTTTCATTTGGGCCATGTTTCTTTGTCTTCTCGTTTTGACAGTCTCCTTCTGTTTGTCTCTATATATCAGGTAGAACTTCTTTGCCTCTGTGTCTTGGTAGTGTGCCTAATGTAGCAGTTGCCCTGTAGGGTCCAGCCTCCCCTATCACCCAAGCTGGGTACTCGAGGTGTGCCCTTTGTGTGAGCTGAGTACACCCTCCTCTTGTAGTTGAGCCTTGGTTGCTGTTGGCAGGTCAATGGGAGGGAATTACCTAAGCCAGTCAGCTGCAAGGATTGGCTGTGACCACTGACCACCAATCACCACCATCTGTGGAGGATCAGCTGTGCAGGAATAACATGGTGGTGCTCCAAAGTGATCCACTAGGTGGGATGGCTCTGGGGTTTCCATGGTGGTGCATGCCAAGGTCAGCCCCCACCTGTGTTTTGCCTGAGGCCACCCTTCCTGAGCTATAAAGCAATCTGAGATTCCTGCTACTTGTACTGCACTTGGAGATTCCCAGGTGAAGCCAAGCTGTGAACTAGGCTGGCTGCTGCTAGTGCCGGGCCTGGGGCTCACTGAGGCCAGCTGTTGTATGTTTGAGGGGATTTAGGAAGTTGTGCAAGATGAGCCAAGACCAGCCATTCACATGGAAAAGCAGCTTGGGTGGGCCCTTGAGGTAGGTGGGACAGAGTCTCTGGGGATCTCCAGGGCTGGTCAAACAGTGTTAGCCAAGTTGATGGAGTCTCAGATATGGCACCAGCTTGCTGGCTCTGTGGTTCTGTGTGGGGAGGGTTTAGAAAAGGGACAGTGCCCTGGCTGGCGTAGCTCAGTGGATTGAGCGCGGGCTGCGAACCAGGCATCGCAGGTTCGATTCCCAGTCAGGGCACATGCCTAGGTTGCAGGCCATGTTCCCCAGCAACCGCACATTGATCTCTCTCTCTCTCTCTCTCTCTCCCTCTCCCCTTTCCCTCTCTAAAAATAAATAAATAAAATCTAAAAAAAAAAAAGAATCACTAGAAAAGGGGCAGTGGCCTCTGCTCACTTTGATGCCAGACAGTTCAGTGTCTCCCTGTATACCATTAGTGACTTTCAAGCTGCCACCCGCTGCCACCCCAGTGCTGGAGCTCAGAAGGAGTGAGTCTGGGTAGGTAGAGAAACTGTTTGGGGCTCCAGAAGTTTCTTACACTGACTCCATCCCTGCTGGTTTTTGCAGCCAGAAGTTGTGGGAGCTTATCTTCCTTCACTGGAACCCTGGGCTGGGGGGCCTACTGTGTGGCTGGACTCTTTGCTCCTGAGATATCCCTCCTGAATTTTTATCCACTGCACTTGGGTATGGGACCAGCCTGTTCTGCATCTGTGCCCTTTTTACCAGTCTGGATGAATGTGGTTTCTTTAATTCCATAGTTGTCCAACTTCCATTCAACTCGATTTCTGATGGTTCTGAGTGATGGTTGTTCTATATTTTAGTTGTAATTTTGACGTGATTGTGTGAAGAGGTGAGCCATGTCTGCCTATGCTCCCATCTTCACTGGAAGTTGAAATAAGGATATTTTTAGGAAAAACAGAGATTTTATTACTAACAGACCTTCACTAAAACAGCTTCTAGAAAACATACTTCAGGAAGAAAACAAAAGATCCCAAATGGAAGAACTGACAATGAAATGACGAGCAGAGGAATCAGTAAATATATGGATAATTCCAAACATTGTCTGAAAAAAATGACTAATCAAAGATTATAAAGGTATATACAATCTGTGGGGTTGAAAAAGACAGGAACAAATACTGGATGGCACTAGTAATGTATAGGCAGTAGAAGAAGAGGTGAGGCTGTTCTAAGCTCTTTGTATTCTTTTTGAGAAGGTTCAGGTATTGATTCACTTTAGATTTTGTTAAGTGTGCATGGTAAAATTTCAAGGGTAATCACTAAAAATAGAGAAAGTATGACTTTTACACCAGTAGAGGAGAAAATAGAAGACAAAAACAGAAACTCAATTTAGAAAAAAAAAGGAGAAAAAGAAGTTTGGAAAAGGAGAACAAGTAAAAAATAAGATGGTAGAAATCAAAATATTATTAGTAATCACAGGAAGTATCAATGGGCTGAATGATCAATTAAAGGATGGATTCTTAGACCTAGATTTTTAAAAATGTAGACATACCTAAAATAAAAGGACACAGGAAGGATGAAAGTAAAATGGTTAAGAAGATATACCAGGAAATACTAATTAAAAGAAAACTGGTATAATTATATTTTGTCTAATGATATTAAACAAAAAAGAAGACTATAAGGCAATAGGCATTATAAGGACCTCTTCTATCATTATAATGACAAGAGGTGGGATTAATCATAAAGATATAATCATTCTGAAGTTCTAAAATAACATTTAAATATATAAAATGAAAATAGATGAAACTATGAAGAAAAATTAATTAACACACTAACACAGTGGAAGATTTCAATACAATGCTCTCAATTACTGATGCATCAAGGAAGATTTGAAACACACAATTAACCAGCTTGATTTAGTGGGTATTAATAAGTTATTCTACAATGAACAATCAAGGAACAGACAATCTTTTCAAGTAGATCTGGAACACTTCCAAAAATTGACCATATAAAAGGATATCAAACCAGCTTTAACAAATTTCAAAGACTCTGATTCACACAAGCTATGCTTCATGATCTATAGTCATAGATCCAACTTATGCGATTAAATCAGAGGTCTGTAACAGAAAGATAGGTGGCACACCCTGAGATTTGGAAATTAGAAAGTGCACTTCTGGATAATTTGTGAGTCAAGTAAGAAGTCATAAGAGAAATTGAAAGTTTCATAGCAACAACTCTAGGATATGTGATAAAAATTCTACATATTGAGACTGGTGGATGCAGAAAAATGGTAATTACAGGGGAATTTTTAGCTTTAGATGCTTACCTTAGAAAGGAAAAAAGCTGAAAATTAATAAGCTGTATTTCACACTAAGAGGGAAAGAAAACAATGGAATAAACCCAAATAAAATATAAGAAAAAAGATAAAGAGCAAAAATTAGTGAAACAGAACACAAACATGCAACAGAGGTGACAGAAAAATCAAGGCCACACAAAATAGACAAACCTTTGGCAGGATTCATTTTTAAAAACATTTTATGTATTGGTTGATTTTAGAGAGAGAGAGGAGTGGGGAGAGAGAGAGAGTGATTGAGGGCTAGAGAGACATTGATTTGTTGTTCCATTTATTTATGTATTCATTGCAGTCATTGTTTGATTCTTGTGTGTGCCGGACCGGGCATGGAACCCACAACCTTGGCATATTGGGATGAGGCTCTAACCAACTGAGCTACCTGGCCAGGTGACAAGATTCTTTTCAAGGGGGGCTGGGGAGGGCAGCAGCACACACAAATAAACAATAATAGGAATAAAGAACAGAAGAAAGCTACAAATACAAAAGAGATTAAAAAGATGAGCATACATAAATAACATTACACCAATTAATTAAAAAAATTATTAGAAAGGGAAACACTTCTAGAAAACTAAAACTTACTAGAGCTGTATCAAGAAAGGCTGAGTTTCCAAGTGTTAAAGAAACGGAATCAGCGGCTTTAAAAAATCAAGTCTAGCTGGTTTTTAGGCAATTCCTAGCAGATTTTCATAGGACAAATTATTCTGACTTTATATAAACTCCTACAAAGAATATCAAGAGAAGCCATACTCCCCACCTCATTATATGAGGTTAGTACAGCCTGGAAATACAATCAGTCAAGCACTGGATGAGAAAAAGTAGCAATCCCTTATGAAAATAGGTGGAGATATTATAAACAACACACTGGCAAACCAAATCCAACATTGTGCCATGAAGGCAATTCATCATGACTAAGCTGGATTTATCCTAAGAATTTTACAATGATTTAACATTAAAAACCTGTAACTTTAATTGATGGATCAAAGGAGAATTTATGATTCTCAGTAGATGTAGTAGAAGCATTCAGTAAACGTCAATATCTATTCATGGTAAAAGCAGGAATAAAACAAAACTTCCTAATGTTAAAAGGTAAATTTTAAAAAAGCCCACAGTGGCAATGATTCTTAATGGTGACTCATCAAAAATACTGTTCCTCTAGGAGCAGGACAAGACAAAGGCGTTTGTTATCACAGCTTCTGCTCAATAAGGCAAAGATAAGGTGGACAAAAGGAGAAGGGAGGAAACAGCGCTGTCATTGCTCACAGCTAACATAATTGTGTACAAAAGCAAAACCCACAAAAGAATCTACAAGTTATTAGCATTGATAAGAGAGCCCATGGTGGTTGCTAGATACAAAAACTGGGAGGAGGTGTTTGTGACATATATAACTGACAAGGAATTAAGATCCAGATCAAGATGTTAATCTTAAGAAAAAGATGAACTAGTAGAAAGCGCAAAAGACATTAATAGACACTTTCCAAACAAGGAAAAAAATTGCCAACAAAAATAAATATACACTCAACATCATTGACAGTTGGGTAAATAAACATCCACGGCACAATAAGATACCATTTCCTGCCAACTATTCTTGGCAACTATTGACAAAAATGAAGAAATGTAGTGACACCAAGTGCTGGTGGGGCTGAGGAGCAGTGGGATGTTTTATATATCACACATGGGCTGTAGATTGGTACAACTTTGAAAGACACTTGGGCAATATGCTATAAAATTAAATGAGCTATGTTACGGAGAAATTCTTGCACATGCATAAGAATATTCACTGCAGTACCATTAAAATGGCAAAAAAAAATGGAGGCTACCAAATGTCCATTGACAGGAGAACGGATGAGTAAGTAGCTGCCCATACGGTGAGGGAACTATAGCTACACACAAAACCTGGTCAAATACAATGTATAAAAAAGGCAAGTTGTGGAAAACCACATGCAGTGATGATATCATTTTTATAAAGCTTAATCAAATAAGTAAACTAAACATTTTGTTTAGGGGTGTGGTAGGGAGGGGTTTGTCTACATGTGGTAGAACTGTGTATGTATTTTCAAAAATCAAAAAATGGTGTGAACATAAAATTTGAGCTAGTATTACCCCTGCTGAAAGGTAGAATGGGATAGGGAAAGGTGTACAGGTAGATGCATCAGTACGTAATGTTCTAGTTCTTAAGTTGAATGATGGGTTGACAGGAATTTCTTTTATGCCACATTTATTCTCTTGATGTGTCTATCAAACACTAGGCATTGAGCATTTTTTTTAAAGCAGCCTGCAGTTCCCCACTCTCACCGCTATACGGCAGGCTAGTCCGTCAGTAAAGTAACTCCAGCCCGGGAAAAGCTGGGAAAAGGGAAATGGACCTCAGGCAGCATTCTAGTTAACGATTCAGTTTCTCTTGCAGGCACGCATATAAAAGAGGGCTTCGTGTTCTTAGAGTGTTTACCCGAACAACCAGGGCAGCTCAGGTGCACGCTGCTGTGGCGTGGATCCTGAAGCCATGCGGCCAGGTTTGGGTTTTCCTTTCTGCTTGGTTATGTAATCATTTTTGTAAACTTAAAAGTGTATCTGCTTAAATGCTGATTTTTATTTCTCAGAATTTCCCACTGGCATTCATTCCTTAAATTAACAATACGGAGCATGAGGTTGGTTGATGGGCCTCTCTCATGGCAACTGACACATCTCACTTCTGTGTTCACTGGCTCGGGGCCGTGTTTTTCAGCATTAGCTTTAGAGCCCCTGTTCAGTGAATGTGTGGATGACACCGTCATAATATATGAAGGAATATTTTAAATCTAATAACATTTATGTTAAAATAGTAACACAACAGTCATCAAAATCACTCACTGAGGTCTGGTGCCAAATCGCTTGTTAACATAATGTGATTGACAAATGTGGGTGGGTGTTTCTGCCGTGGCAGCCAAGATTAAGCCACCGAGTGGCAGCAGAACAAACAGTACCCGAGCCACACACTCGCGTTTTCGCCCTCTGGGCCCGCCCTGGCCGCTCCAGGAGGCCCTAGCCACTAGCCGCAGGTAGCAAATCAACCGGAATGAGATGTGCTGTGTGTGAGTGAAGTCCTCTTTTTCAAAAATTAAAATGCTTTATTTTGTCTATTTTTAGAGGGAGGGGAAGGGCGGGAGAAAGAGAGAGAAAGAGAAATATCAACCTGTGAGAGAGACATCCATCCGTTGCCTCTCGCACACGCCCCATCAGGGACAGAATCCCACAACCCAGGCCTGTGCCCAGAACCGGGAATGGGGCCAGCGATCTAGAGCTTTGTAGGGCGACGCTCAACCAATTGAGCCACGTGGTCAGGGGATAAGTGAAATCTTGGGATGAAAAAAAAAGGTAAAGTGTCTCAATAATTGTTAATATTGATTACATGTTAAAATAATAATATTTTAGTATAGGTTAAAATATATTATTGAAATGAACTTCACCTGTTTCTTTTTACCTTTTTTTATTTTAACTAGAAAGTTTTAAGTGACATGCATGGCTCGGCTGTGTGGCTCATATTTTATTTCTGTCCGCCAGTGTTGATCCCCAGATGCTATCACCAGTATTTAGGATATCCCCTCACGGGCTGGCTTCACGGGGGTGGGGCCAGTGCAGTCCTACGGGGCCCAGTGTTTAAAAGGGCCTGGCACTTGGTTTAATGCTCTGCTGTCATTGCCTTGACATTTTCTAATTTAATCTTTAATTTTGAGTTTTAGAGGTGAAGTCTCATAGGTTGCTAGGGCATGCGCCAAGAGGCTAGAGGCCTTGGCTCATGTGCTGTTGCGTCTCCACCTCCCAGGTTCTGCTCCTGCGCCTCCCATGGTCCCTGCTCCCGCCCCCAGGCTGCTGCGACCTTCATCTGGGTGGGGGGCGGCTGGGCAAGGTCAAGAGGAGGGTCTAAGGGTGCTGTGGTGGTGGCCATCTCTTCCTCTGGCTGGCAGCGAATGGTCCTGCACCGCGCTGGCAATTTCCTCGTGGGTTGTCCGTCTGCCGTGGTTTGGGCTGCAGACCCTTGGGCGAGGACACCCGCGCTGCCTTCCCTAGACCGTGCCCCCGCCGCAGCGCCTCACAGCAGGCAGCACCCACCCAGCCGCACTCAGGCCTGAGCACCCCGAGTGGAGGGAATCCCCGCCCCAAGGGGTGCGGGTGGGGGCGCCTGGAAGGGGCTGCACTCTCCCTGGGAGTGGCCACGTGCTCAGGAGAGCGCGCCCTAGTCTGGCTCCAAGAGTGGGGCAGGCGTGTGGGTTGTCTTCCCTTCTTCCTTCCAACCTTCCTCAGTCTTTCTTGTGTTTGTTGTTCCTGGGCAGCGCAAAGCACCTTCTGGGGACAAGCCACAACACACAGAAGGTGTAACTTTGGTAATTCCACATGCTAAATACTATGATATTTGCATTTAAAATCTGCTTCAAGCCAGGGTCGGGCTTGAAGCGGTCTTTTGGTAAAAAGAAAAATAAATAAATAAAATCTGGATCGTGCAATGTAAAGATAATTGATAAAATAAATGTTAATAATTTAAAAAATTTAAATTTTTCTTTATCTAGGCATTAATTAGCAAATAGAAAGACCAGGACAAGAGAAATTGACAAGTCAAGAGAAATCGCTACAAGAAAGGGAAAAGCTTTTTCATGCTTTTTTGAACAAGGGGCCCTGCATTTTCTTTTTTCTCTAGGGGGGGAGAGAGAAAGAAAGAGAGGGAGGGAGACATCAATGTGTGAGAACAACATCAATCTGTGGCCTCTTGCTGGTGCCTAGCCCTGGGGAGGGTGCTGGCCACCCAGGCATGTGTCCTGACCTGGAATCCAACCTGTGACCTTTTGCCTTGCCAGACTACGCTCAACCAAGTGAGCCATGCTAGTCAGGGCCAGTCCCTGCATTTTCATTTTGCACTGGGCTCACAAATTCTGTAATCCATCTGCTTCCACAGTCTTCATTTCCAGCATCCCAGGCTCTGACCACTTCTTCTGGATGTCCAGCTCATTCCTCCTGCACCCCAAGTCCAACAGCTAATTCCAGGGAGACCTACAATTGGTTGTTTTTTCCCCATCTATTCTCTGTCCTTCGCTTTCTACTTTCCATCTTCCCTCCTTACCCAGTTTTAAGGTCACTGTCCCTTGTTAGAGTCACTCCCGTGAATACACCCTGGACCCCCTTGTCTCCCCCCTTCATACATGTCATCTGATGAAAGCAAATCCCAATACTACCCAACTCTCTGCCCGGTGTGATCTCTCATTCTCCACCAGGCAGCCTTGGGTTCTCGGCCTGGCGGTTTCCAGATTCCAAAGATCAGCCAAAGAGTAACACCCAATGTGCAAACACTTTCTGTGTCTCTGCTGTAGTCATGCTTGCTAAGATGCCATTGGCCAGAGCCAGTCACATGGCCCAGCCCAGAAATAGACTCCGTCTCTCCATGCAAGAAACTGCCCAGTCACACTGCAAAGTGGCTCTTGTACAGATATGGTGACAAGATGTGGCCATTATTTTTCAATTTGCCACAAACCTTAAAAGGAAAGAAAGTGGATGAATCTTAATCTTTCACTTCACATGAGGCATCTTAGTTTCTGTGAATCTGACTTTTCCCAGCAACCTGGGTTATTAGGAAAACAGGAAGAAGAGAGGCAACTTTGTCAAGTCATTAGATTCTCCAGATTTGTGATATTCTGGTCACCGAACAAGGGGGGTGCCCAGAAAGCTGGAACTTATTGATAAGAATTGTGTATTTATTCTTACATGTTTAAACTTCAGTCACATTCAAAGTACTCTCCATCTGATGCAACACACCTTTCAAGACGTTTCCTCCATTGCTCAAAACAGTTTTTGAACTTGGCGATTTTGACACCTTTTAGTGCTTCTGCTGTTCTTTTTTTACAGTGATAACTTTTATTTTTTAGTTTTAAAAGTATATTTTACTGATTATGCTATTACAGCTGTCTCTATTTTTCCCCTTTGCTCCCCTCCACCTGGTAACCCCCTTCCCTCCAGCAATCCTCCCTTTTAATTCATGTCCAATGGTCATGTATATAAGTTCTTTGGCTTCTCCATTTCCTATACCATTCTTGATCTCCCCCTATTTTGTACCTACCAATTATGCCTCTTAATCCCTGTACCTTTCTCCCCCTCCTCCTTCCCCACTGATAACCCTCCATGTGATCTCCATTTCTATGATTCTGTTCCTGTTCTGTTTGTTTGCTTGTTGTTGTTTTTTTTTTTTGATTCAGTTGTTGATAGTTGTGAGTTGTATCTTGGTGTGGCCCTCTTGGGGTCCCGCTTGTTTGAGACCCTCTGTGCTTGCTGAACTTGAATGTTTATTTCCTTTGCCAAATTAGGGAAGTGTTCTTTCAGTATTTTTCTTTATTCAAATAAGTTTTTAATTTCTTGCTCTTTCTCTTCTCCTTCTGGCATCCCTATGATTCAGATGTTGGTATGTTTGGAGATGTCCCAGAGTCTTTATTGTCTTCTTGTTTTTTTTTTTTTAATTCTTGTTTCTTCTTTCTGTTCTGGTTGACTATTTATTTCTTCCTTATGTTCCAAATTGTTGATTTGAACTCCAGCTTCTTTCCTTCACTGTTGGTTCCCTGTGGATTTTTCTTTATTTCACTTAGTGTAGCCTTCATTTCTTCCCTTATGCATTTGCCATACTCATTAAGTTCTGTGAGAATCCTGATCACCAGTGTTTTGAACTCTGCATATGATAGGTTGGCTATCTCCCTTTTTGCTTAGTTCTTTTTCTGGAGTTTTCATCTCTTCTTTCATTTGGGTCATATTTCTTTGTCTTCTCAATTTGGCAGCCTCCCAGTGTTTGTTTCTTTGTATTAGGTAGAGCTGACTCCCAGTCTTGGTGCACCTGTTATATTGTAAGGGGAGGAGCCTTAGGCATTTACCATGGTGAGACAACCTGCTTCACAGCTTTGTGGTGCTGTGTGTTGGGGAGAGGTCAGAGAGGGAACAATGCCACTTGCTCAGCTCTTGCCCCATCTCCAGTCACTTCCCCCACTTCCCATACATGACTGGCACCCTTCTAGCTGCTGTCCTGGTGCTGAATCCCTAAGTGGGTGGGTTTGTGTAGGTTCTAGGACCATGCAGGTTCTTTAAACAGACTCTCCTGAGACTGACAGTTTTTCTGCCTCCCCAACCCCCACTGGTTTTTATAGCCAGAAGTTATGAGGCTTTATTTCCTGGCACTGGAACCCTGGGCTTGGTGGTCTGTCCTGGGACCAGGATCACTCACTCCCCAGGTGTCCCTCCAGGTTTTTGTCTGCACACATGAATGTGGGATCCCCATTCCACTGGCCACCGCCTCTGCTGTCTTGCTGGCAGTGCCTTGCTGCTGCTACATTGCACCCTCTGTGCCTGGCTCCCCGTCTTCGCCCCCTTACCCATCTGGATGAACATTTCTTCTTTAAATCCTTGGTTGTCGGACTTTCATACAGCTTGATTTTCTGGCAGTTCAGTTTTAGTTTTGAAGTCAGTTGTGATCCTCCTTATGGTTGTGCAAGGAGGCAAAGTGTGTCTACCTTTGCCTCCCTCATGGCTTACGTCCCTCTCCGCTGTTTTTTTCTTTCACCTCTTCCACACTAGAGAAATGTTTCCCTTTGAGGAATTTTTCATCTGGGGTAACAACCAAAAAAAAGAGTCGTTAGGGGAGAGATCAGGTGAATAGGAAGGGTGAGGTATGGTGGTTATGACGTTTTCGGTCAAAAACTGCTGAACACTCAGCATGGTGTGGGCAGGTGCCCTTGTAAATCACCCATCATAAAATGGGCAGACACTTTGAAAAAGTCTTCAAAAAATTCACTGAAGCTGAATGCAGCTTCTCACAATAACGCAGCTGGTACATTGATACAGATGGGTTCCTAGAATACTCACCTAGCAGGGGAAGCCTATAATATAAGGGCCTGCCCTTCCGAAGATAATTCTGGCTCTTTTTGGGTCCCCCCTCATACATAAATAAAAGGAGCTACTTTAAAAACAAACACCAAATGTCTATTGAGTAAAATGTTTTACATGGATTATAATATATGTTTCCCTTAACAACAGTACTAGGCAGATAGTGTAAAGTCCTTTGAATAGATGAGGACATATGGGCACAAAATAGTTAATATATTTGTATAAAGTCACACAGCTACGAAGTGGCAGAATTCAGATTTGAACCCAGGTCCATCGAAAGCCAGAGCATGAAACCTCTTTGCTGTACTGTTACCTAACTAAAGTGGTTCTTTCTAAACCAAGGAAGACTCGCTTCAGGCAACATAGCATGGCTGATAACTGCTGTTTTGCAAGAAACTTGCGTTCTATAACTTTATTTTATGTCGACTACATCCTAATTTAACAAAAAACTGTAATATTAATTTTCTATATTTAACTCCATTAAGTCAGAGAGAAATGCTATGTAATATAATAGCATAGTAATGTTAAACCCTAGATTAGGTTGTAAAGGTCATAAATTTGTATACCACCACTGAATTTGCTTTTTAATATTCAAAGAAAGATTATTTTAAGGTGCATTTGTTGACTAGGTGGGACACACACACAGTACACACCTTAAAAGGTGTGTGCCCGTGGAGAACAGTCTGGCAGTTCCTCAATGAGTTAAACACGGAATTACCATATGACCCGCCAATTCAACTCCTAAGTGTATATTCAAAATAATTAGAACTGGTGTTCAAACAAAAACTTGTACCTAAATGTTCGCAGCAGCTTTATTTGCAATAGCCAAACCAGGTGACTGGGTAAGAATTGTGGTGTATCCAGACAATGGGACATTATTAATTATAAAGAGTAGTGAAGTACTGATATGTGGTATGACATAGATGAATCTTGGAAACATTATGCTAAATGAAAGAAGCCAGTCACAAAATACCACATATCATATGTTTTCATTTAGATGGAATATGCAGCACAGACAAATTCATAGGACAGGAAGCGGGTTAGCGGTTTCCAGTGGCAAGGGGCAGGGAGAGGGGAGTGGCCGCTTTAGCGGGTATGGGGTTCCCATCTAGTTCTGGAACTAGACAGTGGTCAGGTTGCACGACCTTGTGAATGGACTTAATGCCACTGAATTGTACACTTCAAAGTTAGTACAATGTCAAATTTGTTGGTATATGTATTTTATCACCAAAAAGCCCCAAAAGGATATGCAAGAATATACAGTGAAAAGCAAACCTACCTCACATCTGTTCCCCAGGATCCATTTTCCCTTCACAGGAGTCAGTACTGTTACCAGCCTCTTCTGTATTTGTCCTGACAGATTCTAGGCATCCACAGGTTCTAGGAATATGTATTCATATTTAGTTTAATACCCTAAATCAGGGTTTATAGAACTATGACCCAGGAACCAAATCTATTCCAACACCTATTTTTGTATGGCCTGCAAGTTTTTAACTGTGGTAAAATATACACATCACAATTTACCGCCTTAACCCTTTTAGGTGTACAGTTCAGCAGCACTAAGTCCACTCACACTGTTGTGTGACTGATGCCCAGAACTCTTTCATCTTCCAGAGCAGAAAACGATACCCACCAAACACCAAATCCCCACTTCTTCTCCCTGGCCCCTGGGAACTGCCAGTCTACCTTTTGTTTCTGTGAGTTTACTGGTATCATACAGTAGTTGGTTTTTTGTGACTGGCTACTTCACCAAGCATAATGTTCTCAAGGTTCATCCATGTTGTAGCATGTGACAGAATTTCTTTCCTTGTTAAGGTTGAATAATATTGCATTGCATGTGTATATCACATTTTGCCTATCCTTTCATCCATCTTTGGGCATTTGGGTTGCTGTCACATTTTGGGTATTATGAATAATGCTGCTATGAACACTGGTGTGCAACTACCTCTTTCCATTTTTTTCTAAAGTAAACAAGGCTGTAATGAATACTTTTGTACATATACCACTTTGTACATGCCTGAGTCTATCTGTAGGATAAACTCCTAAAAATGAAATTGTTGGGTCCAAGGAAATGTGTATTTTATAATCTGTTTTATATTGCTAAATTGTGGTTCACCTCTGTGACTATTTTAGTATCACCAACACTGTATGTTTCCAAACTTTTTTTTCCAAACTTTTTGATCTTTGACAGTATGATCGATTAAAAATGGCATTTCCATCAATAAGAATGAATGGAAACATATGAAGTTTGTTTAAATCCCCGAGTTTGTAATGATGTAATAAAACCCCTTCAAAATAGTCAGTGTTTGCATCTGGAGGATGTTAAGGAAACACAATTCACTATTTTGAAAACAAATGAACTGAAAAACAAAAGGAAAGAATGGAGCATGACCTGCCTTTTCTGTTTAGCTGTGCCTCAGGATAGCCAAATAGCTGATGAGAGGGAGCTTCTCTTCATGAAACCGGGCGTTGTTAAAAAAAGGAGGAACAGTGCAGCCACTAAGGCAATCATGGGTGTCGGCAACATCATCAACAATGGCAAAAGAGAGGCCGAGTCAAAGAGAAAATGACAACTGGGCATCTTCTGCCTCCTAAGAGGAGACCACCACACTATCACCTCTGAAACGCTCTCCCCTAAACGTGCAAGACCAGGTCTAGCTGCAAATCACCAAGTTACAAAAATACAGGCATGAGAACATGTGAAGCAACATATTGAGGGGATGCAGTCAGCAAAATCCAGACTGTAGGACACTACAGGACAAGTACTGATTTCTCCGACAAATTCTTAAAAGACACAAAATCAAGGAGGGACAGTGAATCTCTAAAATACCAAATGCAATATACGGACCTTATTTAAATCTTGACTCAAACAAACAAAAAAAAACATGTCCTGTTATTTATGAGACATTGGGAATTTGACCTCTGATTAGATATTTAACAAAATGAAAGAATTATTATTAACTTTAAAGATATTATGTTATTATGATATTAACATTATATTTAAAATATTGTGGTATTATATTTTTAAATTATAGTATTATGGTTAGGTTAAAAAATCTTGTCTTTAAAGATATATACTACAAAAATTATCGGTGAAATGACACGAGGTCTGAGACTTGCTTCAGGAGAATACAATGAGAACGTGTGCGGGACGCGATATGGATGAACCGCGAGGACCGTGAGTTTATCAGTGATGCGTACTCTCCAATTCTCTCTACTTGTCTTATGTTTTAAATTTTCCAAATAAAGAAATTTCATTTCAAAGTGAGAGAAACTGAAAGGAAAGAAGTTAGAAACAATGAATACAGAAGGCTCTTCTTAGGAATTTTGATGTAAAAGAAGCGAAAAGGAAAGAAGAATCAATAGCTATAAGGGTATTTTTCTTTTTTAATCCTTACCCAAGGATGTGTCCATTGATTTTTTTTAAGAGAGAAACATCTGTGTGAGAAAGACACATTGGTCAGTTGCCTCTTGGATGTGCCCCCGACTGGGGATTGAACCTGCAGCCTGAGTATGTGCCCTGACTGAGAATCAAACCTGCAGCTCTTTGGTTTATGGGATGACACTTCAACCAACTGAGCCACCTGGCCAGGGCAGGAGGCGTATTCTTTTTAAAAAAGAAAGTTAACTATTCAAATATTACATACTTATGGAAAGGTATACAGCGCTGGGGAATCCTCACCAAGTGAACATCCACATGTATGAAAAAGGGTATATTACTGGGGGTTTTTAAATAAACATTTTTGTTGCAGTATAACTTACATACAGTATAGTGCATAAGCATCATAATAAACTCAATAAATTTTACAAATAAGCATCACCATGTAACCAACCATATTAGTCAAAAACAGTCAAGAATGCTAGAAACTTCCTCTGTGTGTCCTTCCAGTCAGTACCTCCTGCAAAGGTAAACTCTCTTCTAACTCCATCAAAGGTTTGTTTTCCTTTCTTTTGAACTCCATCTAAATGGAATCGTTCAACAGTTACTCTTTTGTGCGGCTTCCTTGGCCCATATGTGCACCACAGAGGAAAGGAGAAAAGAGAAAACATTTGAGAGAGCCGCTGGGCCGGCCTGTGAGGGCAATAAACTGGGCTGGGAAGAGTGGTTCATTCGTTCTCTGCACCCGAGGACCTGAGGACCGATGACAAAACAAACAAACAAACAATGTCAAAAATTAAATAGAACTAGGAGACAAATACACCTAAAAATCCCAGCATTTTGGGGAGTCAAACAAACATATGCCCATATAACAAAGATATCAAATTAACAAATGTTTCAAAAAGAGTACTGTGTAGTGCTGTGGGGAGTTTGGTGAAATAGGGGTCCTCGTACGTGGCTGGAAGGTGTGAAAATGGGAAAGACTTACTTAGGAAAGCAATTGATAATGTTTATTAAGGTTCTAGAAAGGTTTATGCCTTTTGTCTCAGTAATTCCTTCTTTTGGAATCTAGCTAAAAAAATATTCTCAACAACCCCATGGTCAATAATATAGAACCATTGAAATGGTTTTTATAGATTGTGTGATATGATAGGAAAATGTTTATGACAATAGAGTTTTTTTTAAGCAGAAAATACAATAAAGTGTTATTAATAGTGTATGTTACACATTTTGAATACAAATATAGAGAGAACTATCAAACCCCACTTCTAGGAATGTAAGATGTGGGCCCTGCCCATGGCAAACTTGCAGCATGGAAACCACAGACGGTGAAAATAGGCGAAACGAGGCCGGCCTCCACTTTGTGGGAAAGGAGATCCAGGCTAGGTTGGACTTGTTGAGAAAGAACTGAGACCATCCATATCAACATAGCACAGCCATTCCAGGAAATTCTTGTCCAGGAAGAGAAAGAGATTAATTGTGTGCCTGAAGAAATTAATTTTTCTTATTTTGGTCGTTTGGGACAGGGCTAATGACTGCTTCCCTATCAAAACCACAGACTGCACACATGGGCAAAGAGCTCACTTATGCAACAAAGTCTGTCAAGGTTTGCTTCAGGACCCACACTTCTCTGTGCCTACAAACCCTAAACTGCCTTAAATGTCATAAACTATGCCCAACCCCCATTGATTCTTTTGCTTTGAAAAATCACCTTAAACCACTTGAGCTCAGGCTCCAAAATTCTACAAATAGCCTGTCTTTCTTTTCTTTCTTTCTGTTTTTAGACAGAGGGGAAGGAAGGGAGAAAGAGAGGGAGAGAAACATTAATGTGTGGTTGACTCTCATGCGCCCCCTACTGGGGCCCTGGCCCAAAGCCCAGGCTCGTGCCCTGACTGGGAATCGAACTAGTGACCCTTTGGTTCGCAGGCTGGTGCTCAACCCACTGAGCCACACCAGCCAGGGCTAAATATCCTTTCTTGAAATCTCCCTTCTGAGATACTACCAAGTCTCGATCAAGCTGGTGTTCTCCCTTGCTGTAGTAAATATGTGACAGACTTAGATTTACTTTGCTTGAACAACAAGGTTTTCTGGTATTTTTGGCGGGAGTTGGTAGGAGACCAGAGTTCTCACAAAATCTGTGGAGTTGCATGAGAAAAACCCCTGATATTAATTTTCATAATCCTTTCACTGAAATTTAGCATTTCCTTCCATTATGAATATAAGCAACAAACCATGGCGACTTGTCACTCATAAAAATTACAGGTATTTTTAATCCACATTAGAACTGTTGCATATTCTCAAAATACCATTTCTGCCCACCACTTCTTTGAGATTAGTGTAGGGTCAGAATGGTGAAGGCTCTGAGATTTTGCCCTACTTGCAAGCTAACAAGACAGCTTGCCACAGTTTCATGGCTAATGACAGGAGACATGAAACTCCGGGAGCTTAGATGAAAGATTTGATTACTCACAGCCAAGTGGTAGCCAGAGTGTCACTGTACTTGCGCTGTTTCTCTGATCTCTAATTCCCACAGGCCAACACGAAGGGCCAGGTGACAAGAGCACATGCAGGGGATTATGTTACAAGAGAGGAATTTAGGGCCAAGGACCTGGCACTTTTTGAGCCAGCAGTAAGTAAAGCAAGCGACAAATAGGCTAGTCCGGTTGCCTAAGTGACGAGCTACTGGAACTGCTCAGTGTCACGCGACGGATAAGCCTTGCAGTCTGGCGCCCTCAGCAAGAATGTTCAGGGATATTCAGGGCCCTGCCTCTTCAACGTGTAGTACTAGACCCTGTTATTAATTCCTGTAAAAAGGAGCAGAGGTATTGCCATATCATCATTTTCTGTTCATGTTTCAATATGACTCGTTTCCTTTATGATCCTATGTATTTTATTATATGCATATAAACACCTTATTCTGAGAAGGGATTGGTAGGCTTAATCGGACTGCCAAAGGGGACCATGGTACAAATTAGGTCAACAAACTGCAGATTTTAAAAAATATTTTCACCAAGAGGTATGGATACAAAAAGAAAGTTGTGTACAACTCCATTACTCTGGAAAGCCTCTTCGGAGCACTCCGGATCTGGAGAGCAGAGTGGGAAGGGTCCTGGCACCAACTCCAGGAGACGAGGGTCTGAGTCCCAGCTGCCTGAACCCCAGTTAGTTAAACTCTTAGTACTGGGTCTGCCTCCTCTGTAACACGAGACGCCTGTTAGCTCACTCACAGGCTCAACACAGAGTGCGAAGTACATTCTCACACATTGCCAGTGGAATAGAAACAATATATTTTCTGGAAAGTGATTCAGCTCTATGTACTCAAAAATATTCAAATTCTTCAAGCTAGTAACTCTATTACTAGAAGTTTATCATTAGATCATAATTAGATATAGAGACAAAAATGTAAGTAAAAAGATGTTCATGGCAGTGTTATTTATAATGGTAACATTTTTGTAAACATCTTAAATGTCCAACAGTTAGGGCATGGCGACAGAAATTGTGGCCCATCTCTGCTGAAAATGCAGTCATGTTAAACTGTTATGCCAGAACGGTTGATAACATTAGGCAATGCCAATGATTTTACGTTAAATGACAAAAAAGACGTAAACTCTTTACGTGGTAAGCCTCCACTTGTGTTTAGTGAAGTACAACTGCATGTGGGCTTAGAAAGACTAGTTGGAAATTTACTGAAAATGTTATTGCTTTGTAGTAAGAGAATCAAATTAATTCAAAAAGCAACTCAAATTTGAGGCCGTTTGTGCGAACATGCCGCACAAATGTGCAATGTTATTCATGTTTTTCTGGGGCTGCGGGAGCATCGTTGGATTCGTGTGTGAACCAGTACATGTGACTGCAAGGAAGATAAACCGGTCCCCAGGCAGCTGTGCTCTGGGCTCCTGCAGCAGGCACACACCCCCTGCTTGCTCCTGCTCCCTTCCCCCTGCAGCGGCTCACCCAGCTCTAACCCCTGTTTGTTTTTCTTCTTCCCCTCAATCCACCACCCAGCCCTTCTTCTCCAGGTACCTGCCTGTCTGGTCTTGTCCCCAAGCTGAATCATGCCTCAGAAATGGGAAACGCCTCAAGGTCAGGCCTGTGTTGGTAAGCTAAGGTCCAGCTTGAGTGTTACAGCAGTGCCCATAATAAGGGTTTTGCTGCAGATTTGGGGCTAGAGGGCAGGTGTGGGTACTGCCATGTTTATGGGCTTCTGGGTCTTGGCCTTGATGGAAAGCTGAAGCCATAGGGCCAGACACAAGTGAGGAAAAAGTCACTCCTTTGGAATGATTTGAGAGCATCCCGTGGTCTCCCACAGCCCAGGGATCTCTGGTGCTAACTCACTCTCCCCTGCTCCTGAGATCTCCACCATTAGAGAAAGCTCCTGTTAAAATGTACTTGGGTCATCCGGGGCAATAACAATCCCTAATATTAAGACTGAGGTTCTGGAATTGGCCAGGGCCTAGTTAGATTTGGATCCCAGCTCCACTGATTTTTGCGGATGTCACTTGATGTCTCTGAGCCTCGGTGTCCTCATCTGTAAATGATGACAAAAAGCACTTACTTATATATACCAAACACATGACAGGCACAGCCCTAGGTGCCTTTTTCATACTAACTCATTTGAATTACACAACAACCTCATTAGGCATGTGCTGTTAGCATCATGGCCATTTTGCAGATGAGGAAACTGAGGCCCAGGGTGGTTAATTGACTTGCTCAGGGTCTCACAGGGTCAGCACTAGGGTGAGCCCCAGGCAGTATGGCTGCAGAGTCTATGTTTTTTAACAATCATGCTAAAGAGATTCACTGTAAGAAGTAACTATGTTTTTAGGAGCTTACCTTGTGCCAAGCACCGTGCTGCATGCTATACAGGAATTTCTCGTTTGTTCATCCCCATGCCTGGATGAGGCAGTGACTGTCATTACGTGTTAACATCAACATGGCAGGACAGCCTGCTGTCCCTCTGTTAAGCGATGGGCCTTAGGAGGTTGCTGCAGCCTAGAAGAGCTAAGTTGGGTCTATAAATAACTGTGACTCACGGTAGAGTCAGAGCCTAATGGAGCTGGAAGAGAGCTTAGAGATTATTTGGTTTACACTCATTTTCACGTCAGAGGACAGAACTTGTTTGCTTTGCTTGTTCCCATAGGGTTTGGGGTATGACCTGGTGAGATGATGATTACAATAACCAACACTTACTGAGTTGCTTGCTCTGTGTGTGCGTGTGCGTGTGTGCGTGCGTGTGTGAGCGTGTCTCATTCAAGCCTCACAACAACCAGATGGGAGAAGCACCGTTGTTATCCTCATTTCACAGATAAGGAGGCAGATGCAGAGAAGTTAAATAAACCACTTGTCCTGAGTCAGGCAGCTGGCAAGAGGTGGGGCTAGGGTGCTGGCAGAGGGGATTCCAGAGTTCGAGTGCTGAGCCTCCACGCTCTGTGCCCTCCCAGCTGCGTCAGGTGGTTAAGAAGCCTAGAAGGAGGGGGCTGGGGTAGATGGATAGGAAAGTGCTTTGTAGACTATAAAGTGTTGAACAGACACGAGTTACTATTAGAAAAAGGTAAGGGTCCCAAGAGAGATGTAAAATGGTGTAGAGCTCAGGGCAAAATCAAGGACGACCTCTAGGATAAAATTGCATTGGCTTTGGATTTGGGCCTGTGTTCCTGTGGAATGTGGAATGTCTGGCGTGTGTGGGGTGGTTCTGGGGAAGGGTTTTCTCTAGTCCAGGAGCGCCAAACTCCTTTTCACCGGGGGCCACATCAGCCTGGCGATTGCCTTCAAAGGGCCAATATAATTTTAGGACTGTATAAATGTAACTACTCCTTAACAGTTAAGGAGTTGAAATTACATTCAGCCCTTTGAAAGCAACCCCGAGGCTCATGTGGCCCCCAGTGAAAATGAGTTTGACACCCCTGCTGTAGCCCTTCCCCTTTAGCACAGATGGTGGTCAGATTAGCTAACTGGTGCCTGGGCCCCGGTGAAGTGATCAGGGCCACGGAAAGTCTCGGGGACCCCAGCCAAGATCCTAGCTACAGAGCAGGCTGGGTGGGGTGACAAGAAAAAACATCCTGAGATGTTCTAAATTACATTACAGCAGCCTGGAGAGTGAGAGAAAGAGACAGCAGTTAGCCTGTTAATCCCCGGGGTCCGGCTGACAAAGGCTGCTCACACTCTTGAGTATTTGTTGGATGTTGTTGAATTAACTTCCAGGTGGCTATTTCCATGATTGTCTAAAAGAGAAAAGCCAGGTGCCACTGAAGTCCAGGAGCCTCCGCTTCTTCCTTACACCTGAACTTCCCACACTATTGCCCACAACTAGTCCAGAACTAGTCCTCTTATCTGTAGCCAGTGCAAGTTCTTTCAAAACAACACCATTCTTCCCCAAAACATGTCCTGGTCAACTCCGAGACAGCGGACATGTGGCCTCCTCCACCTCGTGCCGCTGCTGGTGTAGACTTCATGCCCCAGGATCTGGTCCTTTTTCTGGCTCAATAAATCCTGTTTTTTAAAAAAGGCTTTTAGCCATGGAAGTTAAGTTTTTGTTTCCCAAGGGGATAGAAGGAGGTACAGAGGGCTGGTAGTAGGGACGGGGTGGGGGTCAGACAGCCTGAGCCCAAATCTTGGTGTTCTACCACGCTCTAGTTACGAGGCCACGGACACACTACACAACGTCTCTACCCAGCTTTCTCATCGGAAGAATGGGAATCGATAATACTGGTATGTCGTCCAGAGTTCTGTGCAAATTTAACATGTTCATGTGTGTGAAGTGTTTACTATGATGCCTGGCATACAGTAAGCACTCAGTGAGAGCCAGCCATGTTTATTTCTGTTATGATCCCCGGTCCTTGACTGGCACCAAGACTCAGGGAGAAGTGGGGTTAGAAGAAATTAGACGGCACCAACTGTCTGTCCCCCTCTCACACCGTAGGTTTTGTTTCTGACGGTCATTAGGTGTGCCTTTCAGGGAGAGGCCAGGATCGGGAGGAAGAGGAAGTGAGGCCAGTGGGCTATGAGTCCCCTGAAACTGGGCTGATAGAGAGTGGTCATCAGTGGTTTCTTGGTTGTCACACTCACTGCTTTCTGACATCCTTCTCTGTGGCTCTCTCGGAATCTCTGTCTTTTTAGTGAGCCCCTCAGTCGCTTGCACACTAGGGATTTAATCTCCAGTCTCAGAGGCAGACTCATTCCTGCAGGGTAATGTCACCACAGGAGGATGACTCCTTCCCAGGACCAGGCTGGGTGAAGGAGCATGCATGTTGCCATTATACCAGCCCTGCAAGGGAAGGGTTTTATTAACTCCAGTGTACAGATGAAGAAACTGGCCCGAGGCCATAGCCAGCCCATAGAGGAGGGTGTCTAACCCAGATCTGTTCAACACCTAGGGTTATCCTCTTTCATTAAAGTATGAGGGAGGGTTATAGGACTAAAACAATGATCTTTCTGGTGTTTGAAAATGACGTCTTGCATGCACTTTACATAACATCTGAGAAACTCCATTGACTCAGAGCTGTAAGGCTAGGCCTACCTGGCTTGCTAAAAGAAATACTCTGTGGAAGGTTCAACTAATTCTGCTGGACTTCCCAATCTCCAGGAAGCAAAGCACTGAAGACTGGTTCTGTTTTGGTCTGAGTGGAAGGTTACAGTTTTTTGTTATCAGCAAATTACTCTCCATCAGGATATAGCTACTTGCAGTTATACTATCACTCATTTGCTCAGTAGCTTTCTGTCGAGGGGGAGGGGAGTGGGTCAGCAGCACAGGGAGCTATTTCTCAGCTTTGGCTTTTGGGAAAGCAGTTTTGTCCTGTTTACACATTCTCTTCAGATCTGCACAACCTGGCCACAGACATGCTACCTGCCAAGCCTGGGTAAATACAGGCAGCCAAACACTCTAAAACCAGCCAGTGCTATTGAGCAACCAAAGGATCCTAGAATTCCCTATACTAGGCAACTATAATAAATACTGAAAAAAGGAGCAGTTCAAGGCTCCCGACCTTAGGCTGCTGGAGCAGAAGTACACTCCTACCTGGGGGAGGAGGCAGTGCAAGTTCTGAGCCCTTCTCTGGCATGACTCCGGGTCCAGTTATCCCACGAGCACCCACCCAGTCACACCCTGAATTGAGGTGTCGGCACTAGGATGAATCCTAGTGTATCTCGCAAGGGTGAGAGGAGGAAGAAGGAAGTCTCTTATTCAGTAATGAATAGCTGGATGAATCGGGTATCTTTCAGAAAACAAAACTGAAGGGGAGGAGGGGCCTGTGTCTGGATCACCTTCTTCAAAAAGTCAGCTGGAAAAAGACATGCAGGGGAAAAGGCTGCGTGCGTGTGTGTGTGTGTGTGTGTGTGTGTGGAGAGAGAGAGAGAGAGAGAGAGAGAGAGAGAGAGAGAGAGAGAGAGAGAGAGAAAGGATGAGAAGGCCTGGTTGCTCTAGAGAGCTACGGAAGGAAATCAGTTGGAAGACAGCTTCCAGGTCACATATTTGCATGTATCACTGCCAAGTCCCCAGAAGCCAAAAAGCCTGGGTCACAACTGGATTTTCTTCTAACCCTGAAGTCCTGGGCTGAAATCAACCAGCTTCCACCTCTTTCCCACCAGCTATTTCAGAGACTACCATCTCACCTTCAGCCCTCATTTCCAACAAAAAGTTTAACATGTTCAGGGGGTGGGGGACAATGTTTGTGTAGGGATCTGCAAATAGGTAAAGTCGTGGTGCAGAATGGAGGGGACAGTTTGAGAAGTGTGGCCCAAACTCCCATCGACAGCTCTGCAGCTGAGACAAAGCTTTCACCAACTAGGATTAAAATAGTGGGGTTCAAATAAAATAATTTATGTAAACTTGAGCTTAGCCTGGTCCCGTGTAACCAAATAAATATATTTGCTCTTTCTCTATGGTAGATAATGTCCTTGGGTGGGGGATGTGGATGGGGAGGGTGTGGGGGAAGAGGAAGTAACTTGTATATTGAGCTTGTACCTGATACTGCCCCAGGAGCTTCACCACCACCACTCCCACCATCTTAATCCAAGACCTTTCCTCCTAAATGGACTACCTGCTTCTACTCTTCCCTCCTAGAGTTTACTCTCCACGCAGTGGCGAGAGCGATCTTTTTAAAAACATAAATTGTGTCTCATCACTCTCCTGTTTAAAACTCTTGAAATGCCCCTCTCACACTTTAAGGGTAATTTAAATACTTTACCACGGGTCGTTAGGCCCTAACACGACCTGCACTCTGCCGACTTTACCTCCTATGACCCGCTCTGCTGCAGCCACGCTGACCTATGTTTCTAAGCTCATCAAGACTTTTGGGCCCCAGGGCTTTTTTTGTATTAGCTATTCTCTCGTCCTACCATACACTCGGTGCTTGCTACCTGTCCTGGAGGTCTCGACTGGCCACCCACACTAAACTAGCCCTGCTCCATCACTCCATTTCATTTGCTTCTCAGCAAATGGTAATAACACTCAATCAGCCTTGTCCGTCATTTGTTTACTTGTTTATTGTGTTTTCCCCACAACGCAAGGGCCTGAAAGGGAAGGCACTGTATCTATCTGGTCCATCACTGAATGCCTCGTGCCAAGCACAGCCTGACACATAGTAGACCCCTTGCATTCGTTGGATAAATGATCTTTTCAAATCCTAACAATCTAGTGCGGCACGGACAAAACGGAGGTTCTGTCTCGCTCAGAATCAGAGTTCTGGTCTGCTTGAACAGGGACGTCTCCTTCCTTCCCAGGACACCTCGTCTTTTTCTCACCGGAAGCAGTTCCCCTTCGCCCACGACCTTTCTCACACACTTTCCATCCACCTTTCCAGGGATGGCAGGGTGGACCTCCGGTCCCTTCTCTGCCTGGTGCGGAGGCCTTCGAAGTCTTCCCACGTTTTGGAAGCTCAAAGAAGCTGCTCTTTTCCAAATATGGGCCTTGCTGGGTGCCCACAACCCTCTTCCAGAACCCCCGATCAAGGACAGAGCGGCAGGGGGTGGGGCTGGGTCCGGGTCCCGGGTGTGTGCCCACACGGTCTACACTAAAATGGGACGGGCCCTGTAGGCCGCCAGCATCAACAGGCCAGTGCCCTCAGTCAGTCGCAGTCCTGGCTAGGGATCCCCCGGGGCCGTGTGGGGCGAGGGGCAGGCGCCGGGCGTCAAGGGCAGTGAGGACATGCAGGCCCCGGGTGGGGATGGGCGAACTCCGTGCCGCAGAACCTTTCCTCAGCAGGGCTTCGTTTCCCAGCCGGGCGGCTTTGGAGGAGACACCCCACTTTAACCGTCCGTCCCGCTCGCCCCCGCCCCCTCCCGGCCCAGTCTGGAGAGGCTCGGCTTCTTCGCCGCCGGAGGTCGGAGCTGCCGCCGCGCCTGCGTTCCGCCTCGCTTCGGGGCCCCGGGCGCGGAGCTCCGAAGCCATCGGCGGCCCCCGGCACTCCTGCGCTCCAGCGGGAGGACTCCTGCGTGTTTCCTCCCCCCGGGGAGGGCGGGGTGCAGAGGCGGAGGCGGCCCCAGGCCGCAGGCCCGGCGGGCCCGGTGGGGTGAGACGCGCCCCGCAGTAGCTGCACGGGGTGCCCGCGGCCCTCTCGGGACCTCACCGGCGATCCGTAGCTCTGACACGCGCCCGTCTCAGCCCGCGGGAAGGACGGGTCCGGCCTGAGGCCTGGGGCGGCGGCCACCATGGAGATCCCCTCGGCCCAGGGCCTGTGCCAGGGGCCTCGGGGGCGGCCCTGACCGCCCGCCTCCCTGCCGGTGCCGGGTCGCGGACGTGCCCCCAGCGGCAGTCCGCCACCTCCGCCTCTCCGCCCTCCCGGGGCCGCGCTGCTGCCTGGGCGCGGCGGCGGCGGCGGCGCCCTGTTGAATGGGCTGCGAGGGCCCAGGTTTGTAGCGCTGGCGAACGCGGCCTCCGGGGGCGCCAGGCAGCAGCAGCGGTGGCGACCAAACGGGTGTTGGAGTTGGCGGCGGCCATGGAGGGCCTGGCTGGCTATGTGTACAAGGCGGCCAGCGAGGGCAAGGTGCTGACTCTAGCCGCCTTGCTCCTCAACCGGTCTGAAAGCGACATCCGCTATCTGCTCGGCTATGTCAGCCAGCAGGGAGGGCAGCGCTCGACGCCCCTCATCATCGCAGCCCGCAATGGCCACGCCAAGGTGGTGCGCTTGCTGTTAGAGCATTACCGGGTGCAGACTCAGCAGACTGGCACCGTCCGCTTCGACGGGTAGGTACATCCCAACTCGAGCTCCCTCTTCCATTCGCGCCGACCTGCCACTCGTGGGTCCTCCCCTCCCTCCCTCTCTCCATGGAGGTATCATCCCTTTTTGTACCTCCTCCTGCCCCACTAATGCCCTGCTCATCTTCCAGGGCTAACCCTCCACCCCATGTTTTGCTGCTCATTCTCATCGGCCCCAACAATTTGTCCCTTTAGAGGTAAATAGCCACACCCTCTGTCTTGATGCTTAGTAGTTATTCTCTAAGATAGTCCCTGAACAAGCCGTATGAAGGAGGTGGCTGCCTTTTCAGGTTTTACCTTTATTGGTATTGAGGTTGTAACTGAGCAGAAATTAACGAGGTCAGCAGTTCATACTGAAGACCTCTGATGAGTGACTTGGCCAGCCAGTTTTTGCTCCTTCAAGTTAGTGGTCTGGTAAAGCCCTCAGTGGTTTGCTGGGGCCTTAGTGTCAAAATAAGCCCCTAGAACCAGCAGCAACTCCAGACGCAGCCAGATATCCCCAGATAGGACTCTGACTCTCCCATATTGCTGGGGGTAGATATATTGGCTGCAAAAAATGGCACTGGACTGGGTGTAGATGATACGATTGTTAAATTGCGTGTTATCCTGTGATATTGTGGGGAAACTTGCTGATTTACTCTTTTTTGTGGTGGGGAGCTCAAAAATTCCTATTGTCATACTTAAAACTTGCCTTTTGGGTTTAATTGTACATTTTTGGGGGGTGTGATAATATTGAACGCAGAATTGTCAGGTTTGACATTCCTTTTTCTGTGCTGGGTGATTATAAAGTGTTTTACAGATTACAACTGCATAATGATTTTGCTTCATTGATCGTATTTGTTTTTGTTGACTTGTACTAGTGCATAAGCTATTCTGATATTTTCTTTGGAGGTGGATGTGGTCCAGGCATAAAGATGCGTAGCTCTAGTTTTGGTGATTGAAAACTGCTTGGTTAAAACCTAGTTAAAAAACCAGTTCTTAAAGATGACTAGAGCATTGTTGAATTTTGATTGAGTCTTTTTCTTCTGTTTTAGATGAGAGGAAATTATTTTAGAGTATTACATTTTAATGAAATGATGGCCCATGGGTGGTGGTTAATCTCCCCTAACACCTCTCTAGACATTAAGGGGATTTTTTTTCATGTTGACCAAAGATGGCAGCCTGGTTCATGTTTGCTTCCTGTACTGGCTTCAGTGTCCTTTCTGTAGGTCCCTGCAGTCCCCTGAGTGGGGACTCCCTGCAGCTCCCTGCACTCCCCAGGAGTGAAGCAGAAAGACCCCTGAACTTCCAGCACCTTTCCAATTGTATAGGCACATGCATCCACTGATACATGAATCTGCAAAAACAGCCCTTGGGAGCAGTGCTGCTAATGAGCTGGTTAAGACCTATGGATGAGGGAAGTATACTGGAGAGAAAACAGTTTTCTAAAGAATTTGGAAAGGCTTTGCTTTGATTGCTGTCTTTTTAACCATCAAAGAGAAAGATATTTTGAGATGACAGTTGAAAGAACCTATAATGACTAGAAACTGAGCCTATGCCCACTAATCTGCACTGGCCTGTGAAATTAAGGGATTCAGTGAGCATTTATTGAACACCTACTGTGTGCAAGGCTCTCTGGTGTTAATTGGGTAGACAGAGATGGGTAACATTGTTCCCACTGTGGAGGAAAACAGCCTAGTGGGAGGGGGCAGAGAAATAGATATATCAGTGAGTAATTGCAGATGCTATGCCACTTAGGTGTCTAAAGTCTTCTGAACTACTGAGGGACACAGGAAGAAGCACTTAGCTTTGCCTGGGGGAATCAGGGAAGGCTTCACAGCCAGGTGGTGTTTGAGCTGAGTCTTAAAAGGATTGTAGGGAGTGAAGAAGAGGGCCAGCTGCATAGTGCACTTGCAATGCCAAGTGTTTCAGAGCCGTCGCAGGAAGGGATACAAGCCAGGGAAATTGAGACAGAGACTGCGGGAGATGGGATAGAGGTGGAGGCCAGAGTTCCATGGGCCTTGTGTAAAGTAACAAGAGTTAGGCTGGTGAGACTGAAGTTGCAAACATTTCTATCATCCGTGATTTTGTCCGACCCTCCTTGAATCTGTCTTTTTTTGTTATAGATCATTACAATTATGAATTTATTAGCTGCTATGTTAAAATAATTTAATATTTATTTTCTTTATTAATGCCTGTGGTGGGCCTAGCCCTGTGCCACATTCTGTAAAGATATAGAAAAAAGTGTAAAGTTCCTACTTTTGAGGAGCTTTACTAATTAACGAAGGAGAGTTGAAGTTCACAGCCACCTTTCTGCCCACTCAGATGGCTGTGAGATTGTTTAGCGGTCTGTCCCAGTCGTCCTGGCATTTTAGGACTAGAAAAAGAGAGTGTTACTGTAAATGTGGTGATTTCACTTCGCGTTCATCCCAGACATTGTGAAAACGTTAGCCTGAGTGCAGTGTTCACAATATAAAGCTCACTCACCCCTTGGGGGCTGGCTTTTGAGGTACTTAGCCAACCCCCCATCTTCATTAATTTATTTATTGGCCTATTTTATTTTTATTTTTTCCTTACCTGAGGATATGTTTTTATTGATTTTAGAGAGAGAGGAAGGTGTGGGAGGAGAGGGAGAGGGAGAGAGAGGCAGAAATATTGGTGGGAGAGAGAAACATCGTCTGCCTCCTGCGCATGCCCCAACTGGGGATTAAACCTGCAACCCAGGCATGTGCCCTGACTAGGGATTGAACTTGCAACTGCTTGGTGTCTGGGATGATTCTCCAACCAACTGAGCCACCCAGCCAGGGCTGTGTTATTTTTAAATTGAATTTATTGGGGTGACATTGATTAATAAAATTATGTAGGTTTCAGGAGTACTATAATACATCATCTGTATATTGTATTGTGTGATCGCCACCCCAGATCAAGTCTCCTGTCTCCATTTATCCCCACTTTACCCTCTTCTACCTTCCCCTCACCCCTCTTTTACCTTGATAATCACCATACTGTTGATACCGTTGTCTTTGTCCATGAGGTTCCCCAAGCACCCTGCCCCTTAATCCCTTCAGCTTTTTCACCTGTGGTACATTCGCAGATTGGAGTACTGCTCAGCTGTTTAAAAAAAAGAAAAGAAAATCTTATTGCTTGCAACAACGTGGATGGACCTGGAGAATACTATGCTAAGTGAAATAAGCGAGTCAGAGAAAGACAAGTACCTGTGATTTCACTTATGTGCGGAATCTAATGAACAAAATAAGCTAACAAAATAGAAACAAACGCATAGAGAACAGACTGACAGCTGTCACAGGGAAGAGAGGCTGGGCGGCTAGATGAAAAAGGTGAAGAGATTAATCCAAAGCCCCGTTTTAGATTCCATTGGCACTTGAGACCCATGGTCAGGTGGGGACAAACAGGTTCTCTGTGCTTGCTAATGCAGATTAGTGTTTCCTGACTTTTAGTTACTTGTGTATCGTCTTCACAGTTTTTTGCCAAATTGTTCACCACCTCTTCTGTTAGTTGCCTAAATATTTAAAAAAGCCTTACTTTTTAGCTTTATACCAAGCAGCGGTATCTGTAATTATGGGTTTGGTATGGAATGTGTTTTCTGTGTGTGTGTGTGTGTGTGCGCGGGAGAGAGACATTAAAATAACATTAAAATAGAAAAAGTGTGTGTTCTGCCTAAAAACTTCTGTAATACCTTAGGAAACAAAAGTGGATTGATTCGTAATAGAGTTTCAGGGGGAAGGAACCACCCACCTGGATTAACCTCCACAACGATACTTAGACTCCTTGTTCATATTTCTAGGAATAACCTTTGGTATTATTTTACTTATGGCTTAATATGTGAAGGCTAAAATTGACGTAGATGAGTAGGAATGACAGAACCTTCAGTTGGAGAATGGGAAGATGTTAAGAATGTTATAGAAATGGAACAGAACAAAGGCTAGATGTCACGTGACCATGGAATTTTGTGCTGCCTTGAGTTCTCTGGGCCTCATGCTCTGTGCCAGAGTTTGTGGGAACCCCTAGATTGTATTGGTACTAGTAGAGGTTTGCTGACATGGGTGGAAAGAAGTACAGGACCTCTGGGAATTCTGAGGCTTTTTGTTGAGTGCTCTTACTTTTTTTTTAGTCCTTATTCAAGGATATATTTATTGATTTTAGAGTGAGGAGAGAGGTGGAAAGAGAGAGGGAGAGAGAAGGAGAAAGAAAGGGAGAGAGAAACACATTGACCGGTTGCCTCCTGTATGCACCTGGAACGCCCTGACCAGAGATCAAATCTGCAACCTAGGTATGTCCCCTGACCTGGGATCGAACCTGCAACCTTTTGGTGTATGGACATGCTCTAGTCAACTGAGTCACTTGGCCAGGGCAGTGCTCTTACTTTTAAAGTCAGTGCCACTACTAATACTTTTAATGAACATCCAGGTAGAGGGCAGGCATGAGAGTTGCATCATCATTTGACTTCATTGAGAAAGTCATTGCTAGTATGTATTTCCAGGAACTATATTTGATCTTATTAATGATTTTAAGGACTTTGGTTAAAATAAAGTGCTGGTTATTTACATTTAATGCATTTTTATTTCCATTTCAAATACTTGAACCAGACATTTTTATTTCAAATTGAACCAGAAAATAGTTGAGCTTAGTTTTGTGAACAGCAATGTTTTTATATTGTGAAGTGTTTCCATCATCTGATACGTACATTTTGTTTAAAAAGGTGAATGAATATCAGATCATAGTTTCTTGATTTTTAAAGATGAAATAATAATAGAGTCTTTGCATTGCAATTTTGGACTGAGTCTAGAAAGATCATAGTTTTATATAATGTTTTTCCTGTAGACACTAGCTAAATGTTGCATTGATTTTATTAAATTTTTATTTTTGAGGCTGTATATGCTTATAATTTTAGTTGAATTTTATGAACAAAGGAATGTCAGCTGTTAGGATTATAGTTCTCTTTAGTCTATTTAATATATTTGTTTAGATGTAGAAATTTAAAAATTACTACAGCTAATGTTTCTGAAGGACTAGTCATTTTATAATACATTGCAGTGATTTTTTAAATCATAAACTAAAGAATTGTGATTGCCTCCGTGAAAACAGGTACTGGAAACTTTTTAAAGGTGCCTGTCACTAAAAATGTGGAAAAATGGAAATTATTAGGCTATACCAGGGAAAGTATTAAACTATTGCAAAGACCAAGTGAAGTATATACTTGTAATTTTATTTTTACTCTTCTGATCATTTTTGGAAATTTGATCAGAAAATAATTTAATCATTTTTTCTCTCTTCTAATGTTTACTTTTTTAAATTTTAAAATATTTTATTTATTTTTTTAGAGAGTAGGGAAGGGAGGGAGAGAAACATCAGTGTGTGATTGCCTGTCTGTGAGGTCCATCCATGTAGTTGTATGTGTCAGTAGTATATTTAATGCTTTGTAGTGGTCTGTTGTATGAATGCATGGCAGTTTGTCCTGTTGATGCATATTTTGGTTATTTCCAGTGTTTGATTGTTTTGAATAAAGCTGCTGTGAACATTTCTGTGTAGGGTTTCTGGTGGGCATTTGCATTCTTTTGTCTTCAGTATATACCAAGTATGAAGTTGCCGGCCATGGGATGGGTGTATGTTTAACTTCAATAGTTATGGCCAATTTTCCCTAAGTGGTTGAACTACATTACCTTTCTACCAGCAGTTTTCACCAGCAGAGATAGTTTGTGTTGCTCCACATCCTGGCCAACACTTAGTATTGTCACGTCGGTTCTTACTAATTTTAACTATTCTGGTGGGTGTGTATTGGTAACTCCTTGTTTTAATTTGCATTCCCCTGAAATTATCTTGAACATTTTTTCATGTGTTCGTTATCTGATATCTTCATTTGTGAAGTATCTTGTTCAGTCTTTTCACCCATTTTTAATTGGATTGTTTGCCTTTTTCTCACTGATTCGTCAAATATATCTAATACAAATGTGTTCTCCCAGTGAGTGGATTCCCTGTTTTATTTCTTTACAATGTCTTCTGATGAGAAGTTTTTAATTTTAATGTAGTCTAATGAATCAGATTTTTTCTTTTATGGGTATTGCTATTTTTTTGCATTCTGTTTAAGAATTTGTTATCAACCTCCAGGTTATGAAGATAGTGGTTGATTTTTTGCAACTTTTACTGTTTTGCTTTTCATATTATAGGTCTGTGCTACTTCTGTAATTTTTGTGTATAGTGTGAGGTACAGTAAGAGTGAGGGTTCATTTTTTTCTCCCATGCAGACATCTAGTTGCTTTAGCACCATTTGTCAAAAACACCATACTTAGTACCTGAATTTCCCTGGAGCATTTGTCATAAATCAAGTAACTGTGTGTGTGAATCTGCTTCTGGAATTTTTGTTCATCTGGTCTATCCTTGTGCTATGGCACACTATCTTTTTTTTTTTCTTTTTTTAAGATTTTATTTATTTACTTTCAGAGAGGAGAAGGGTGGGGAGAAAGAGAGGGAGAGAAACATCAGTGTGTGAGAGATATTGGTTGCCTCTCATAAGGCCCTCAACTGGTGACCTGGCCTGCAACCCAGGCATGTGCCCTAACTGGGAATTGAACCGGCAACCTTTCAGTTCACAGGCTGGTCCTCAATCCACTGAGCCACACCAGCCAGGGTCACTGTCTTAATTACTATAGTTTGTTCTCCAATTTTATTTTTCTTTCAAGACTATCCTGGCTGTGCTAAGTCCTTTGCATTTTTATATACATTTTAGAATTGGTTCTCAGTTTCTGCACACACATGGGTGCATGCATGTGTGTGCACACAGTGTACCTGCTTGGATTTTGATTTCAAATGCATAAATCTGTAGGTCATTTTGGGGGAGAATCGACATCTTAACACTGTTGAGTCTTCTAAACCATGAACATGGAATATTTCTCCATTTATTTAGATCTTTTTTACTTTCTCTTAGGAATGTTTGTAGTTTTCAGTTTGGAAATCTTACACATTTTTTGTTAGACTTGTTACTGGATATCGATTTTTCTGGTGTCTGGTATGCTTTTTGACAGTGAAAGAAACATTTTTGAACCTTGTGTATAATCATGACAATAAAAATGTAATAAATGAGTTTTAATTTAACTGAATCGTTTGCAGAAGGTACAGTTGGTAACCACTAAAACACATCATGGATGTAATCTTCTTTGTAGTTTTAAAAATTAACAGTAAAATAACATTTAAAAAACAATTTAAAAAGACTTCAGAAAGCTTCTAATTTTTTTTTTGAGGTTTCTCTCAGCATTCAGAATGTACAATTATTAAGTGTGCAATTAGGTTGAGTTTGTTTTTTTTCCCCTAAATATTCACCCAGGTGGTTACTACCTAGATTATGATATAGGACATTTTCAGTAGCTTTAAGCCTCTTCCCAGTCAGCCCGACATCCTGTCCCATAGGTGACCCCATAGGTAACTTACCGAGGCTTTGCTTACAGACATTTTGTGTCATGACTTGAAACTGAAGAAGTAAACTGATTTTGAATGATTATAAAGTGGGGTTTTTATTTTCAGCAGAAATAATAGGTGGTGGTCTTGTCTGGGTGTTGTTAATTGGGGTTAAGCTATGATATTTATACAGTTTTATATTTATATTTACATAGGGGGACTGTACTCTCATTGACTTCATGGGAGGTGTAATGTGACCTGTGTTGTGTGGTGAGAAACTGACTACTCACGTGTTTAATAATAAATTGCTCTAGTGAATGTTGCTTTTGATTGATCTTTTTCTTTAACATGTTCAAGTATGTATATTTTAGTGCTTCTAGCACAGCAGATTTAAGTATCCCCAGCAAAAATCTGTTTTTAGGATTGAGGGTCAGTAATAGATTGAGAGAGATGTTGGGGAAAAATTGAAATGGAAAGGTGGGAAAAATTGGCTTCCTAGCAAGCTAATTTTATGTTTTAAATCATCACCCAAGGATATGTTTACTGCTTTTAGAGAGAGAGGTAGGGAGGGAGAGAAACAGAAACATCAATGTGAGACACATTGATTGGTTGCCCCCTATCCCAACTGGGGATTGGAACCCACAACCTAGGTATGTGCCCTGACGCGGAATCAAATCCACAACCTTTTGGTGTGTGGGATGACATCCAACCAGCTGAATCACCCGACCGAGGCACTAGCTAATTCGATACAAGTGGTGAAAGTAGCACGCGTTAGACACTCAGTAGGTGAGCGGTGACTGTGAAGCTGCTGAGTCCAGTCACAGACCAAAGGTCAGGGAGGGTGCCTACTTGGTTTTTGGAAAGTATTAGTTGTTTATTGCTGTTAGTATTTTTTCCCCGATGGCTTAGTCGAGGAACACACATAGACACAATATGGACGCACACATATACATATGTATTTTTTAAACTTTTAAATCGGAGTATAACGTATAGAGACAAATGCACTAATTAAAAGTGCATGTTTGTTTAACAGAGTCCCCTTTGTGCTTCCTGCCGTTCACTACCTCCCCCTAGTGTAACCAGTGTCCTGACTTCTGGCACTGCGGTGGATAATGTGGATGCAGTAGTATGATACATTCTGTGTTCTGTTGCCTTGTGCTCAGCAGCATGTTTACGCGGTCCATCCGTATTGTTGTAGGAGCAGTGACTGTTCCATCCTTTCTGCTGCAGTGGAGGACAGTATTTGCTTAGCTTAGATGATCTTAGGGCAAAGGTATCTGCTTAAATGCTTTTCTCCCTAAAGCAGTTTCTAATACAATATCACTGCAGGGAGGGGTGGCTTTCTTGCCGACCTGCTGAGAGAAGCTGGCACTGGGGGATGCTGGGAAGGGGAGCATGCCGTGCTCTTAAGAGCCTGCGCATACGTTTTCTCTATCTGGAGTTTATTTACTTTGGCTAGTAAAAAGTTAGTGTATTCAAAAAAAGTTTATATACTTCAGTAATAATAGTAATAGCTAACTTTTATTAATATTCCGTAGATTGAGGCTTTGGTCAGTACTAATGAATGCATTCTGTACATTTATGTTAGGGTATGTGGCCTCCACTTTCTAACTCTCTGTTCTCTTCATGGATAATAGGTATGTCATTGATGGCGCCACTGCTCTTTGGTGTGCAGCGGGGGCGGGACATTTTGAAGTCGTTAAGCTTCTAGTCAGTCATGGAGCCAACGTGAACCACACTACAGTAACTAACTCGACCCCTCTGCGGGCAGCATGCTTCGACGGCAGGCTGGACATTGTGAAGTACTTGGTTGAAAATAATGCCAATATCAGCATTGCCAACAAGTATGACAACACCTGCCTAATGATTGCAGCATATAAGGGACACACCGATGTGGTCAGATACCTTTTAGAACAACGTGCTGATCCCAACGCTAAAGCACATTGTGGAGCCACAGCACTGCACTTCGCAGCTGAAGCGGGGCACATAGACATCGTGAAGGAGCTGATCAAGTGGCGTGCTGCCATAGTTGTGAACGGGCATGGGATGACACCACTCAAAGTAGCTGCCGAAAGCTGCAAGGCTGATGTCGTTGAACTGTTGCTCTCTCACGCTGATTGTGACCGAAGAAGTCGGATTGAAGCTTTGGAACTCTTGGGTGCCTCCTTTGCAAATGACCGCGAGAACTATGACATCACGAAAACATACCACTATTTATATTTAGCCATGTTGGAAAGGTTTCAAGATCGTAATAACATTCTTGAGAAAGAGGTCCTCCCACCAATCCATGCTTATGGGAATAGAACTGAATGTAGAAATCCTCAGGAATTGGAGTCCATTCGGCAAGACAGAGATGCTCTTCATATGGAGGGCCTTATAGTTCGGGAACGGATTTTAGGCGCCGACAATATTGATGTTTCCCATCCTATCATTTATAGGGGAGCTGTTTATGCTGATAACATGGAATTCGAACAGTGTATCAAGTTGTGGCTTCACGCTCTGCACCTCAGACAGAAAGGTAACAGGAATACCCACAAAGATCTTCTTCGGTTTGCTCAAGTTTTCTCACAGATGATACATTTGAATGAAACTGTGAGAGCGCCAGACATAGAATGTGTTTTGAGGTGCAGTGTTTTGGAAATAGAGCAGAGTATGAACAGAGTGAGGAGTATCTCAGACGCAGATGTCCACAGCGCTATGGACAATTACGAGTGTAATCTGTACACCTTTCTGTATTTGGTGTGCATCTCCACCAAAACACAGTGCAGCGAAGAGGATCAGTGCAGGATCAACAAGCAGATCTACAACCTGATCCACCTGGATCCCAGGACTCGGGAAGGCTTCACCTTGCTGCATCTAGCTGTCAATTCGAATACGCCAGTCGATGATTTCCACACCAATGACGTCTGCAGCTTTCCAAACGCACTCGTCACCAAGCTCCTGCTGGACTGTGGTGCCGAGGTGAACGCTGTGGACAATGAGGGGAACAGTGCGCTCCACATTATCGTCCAGTATAACAGGCCCATCAGTGATTTTTTGACCTTGCACTCCATCATCATCAGCCTCGTCGAAGCTGGTGCTCACACTGACATGACAAATAAACAGAATAAGACTCCGCTAGACAAAAGTACGACTGGGGTGTCTGAAATACTACTCAAAACTCAGATGAAGATGAGCCTCAAGTGCCTGGCTGCCCGGGCGGTTCGGGCTAATGACATTAACTACCAAGACCAGATCCCCAGAACTCTTGAAGAGTTTGTTGGATTTCATTAAGTGACTGGATGTGTAAAATTGTTTAATGTGGTGCTAAAAAGTAAAGAACTTTAATCACAGACAATAGAATTATGTGTTCATAAATTCTACTTTTCTTTCCGCTACCCTTTCTCCCCATCCTTCCTTAGTTTTGTATTCGGTCTTCTTGCCTCATGTGGTAATTGATTTCAAATACACTTTAAACAAAGCCACATTGTTTAGGTGTAACTAATCTAAGGTGTTTGAATATTGGTCGGTCACTTGACTATTTTTCTTCCTTTTTTTAAGAATGAATATAAAGTGTTTTGTTTATGTAGCAACATTATGATTTGATGTTATGTTGAAAAAAACTGCTTACAAAAGTATTTCTGTTAAGCCTTTGTCAGCATGTTATCCTTGCAGCAGTTTTGAGGATTTCATGAAGAAAAACAACTAAAAATGAACATTAATAGTAAAGTGATACCCAGGTGTTCTGCACATGCCAAACTGCTGTAGGTCGTTTTCACTCTTCCAGTAATCATGTGGAGTGATACAGCACATTGTAACATCAGGGGGACTTAAAAATATATAGCCGTGGATTAATCTGAAAATGTGCTAATTTAATAATAGGTATAAATTTATAAAGTTAAATCCACTGAAATTGTTGCATTATGCTGGGTGGTATATACCAAGTAGTAAAATCTTAAAATAACTTTTCAGAGGATACGGATGGACTATTTGCCTTTAGGCTTTGAATTCTAAAATTCTTTGAAGTCTCTTTTTTAATGTAGTGTATCTAAATTGTAGCAGTCTGCATTTGACTCAACTCGCAAACATGTAAAAATTATGAATGCTGTGTTTTCTTATGAAACAAATTGTCACATATAGTTACACATTCTATCTTTTTTTTCTCTCTCTCCTCCTGTGTGGTATCTTAAAATTTGGAAACTACTTTTCCAGAGGGCATTATTTGTGCCTCCCTAATAAGGTGTGTATAACAGATGAAAGGAAGCAGGATATTTTTAATTTTTTTCACTTTCTTAGTCTGTGTAAGGAGTAGAAAAATAATCACTAGTATGGTATAGGAAATTAAATATTTTTGATGATGAAAATAATTTGCAATGCCACTTTGAAAGATAATTTCTGTCTGAGAGCTGCAAATTTTTCAACCATAAAATGTCACTTATCCCAACAGGCTGTACAGAGGTCTTTATGTTTTTTTTTGTTGTTTTGTTTTGTTTTAATGGCAACATTTTAAATGTAAGACTAAAAGAGTATTCTGTGATTATCTTTGAAGCATCACAGAAATTCAAGTAAAGCGTACACACCTATTTTTATTGATGTTAAAAATGATAAAATTAGCTATATCTGTATTTTTCTCTCTAGTGCCAAATGAATGCCTTAGCTACTCATAGTGCATGGTACTGTAAGTAAAGACCTACGGCTTTCTTTTTTCGTTCATGAAAAGCATTATAATGATGTAGCAACATCAGATATAAACTTAAAACCTGTAAGGTTTCAATTAACATTTTATGTATGGATTTGTTTTGTGAAGTGTAAGAAAGGTTGCAGTTGGATTAGTATAAACATAATGACCAAGCCAAAATTAGCACCTAGGGCCTTAAATAAAATAGAGATACCCCACAAAATGTAATACTTTGAAGGGTGGGAGGGAATGGAAGGGGAAACTAAAAACTTTTCCCCCCAAGAATGCAAGATATTTTACAGCTACTGTAGTTAGAGGTGTGCGTCTTCTTGCTTAGTTAGGAATGTTTTGATGGTGACTTCTGTCATGGTAATATATTTCTGTTTTTCTAACCTGAGATTTTTACAAGGAAGGTTTTTAGGATGGTTTAAAGGGAGGTATTTGAATGAACCCTAATTTGAAAATCACTGGCCTTGATCCTCCTGGTGTGAGTCAAGGAAATACCGTACCTTGCTTTTGGTAACTCTAACGGACTGAGAGTGCGCGTCACCCAGGTGAGTGGATCATGCCTTTCTGCAGCTCAGATCAGACCCTGCACTTTTCAGACTTCAAGGCCTGCTTATTTGACAGTCTGAGGAATGGCTATCATACTTGGTATTAAGTTGGTTTCATTAATAATGTATATGATTTTTATGCACCAAAACTTAAAATATCATATAAAATTGCATGTTTTAAAAACCATTTCGTCCCTTTGGCTACCCAGGACCAACACTATTTTAGATACTGTTTATTTGTAAAGTGAGGGTGATGATGGTGTGTGCATATTTAGACATCAGAATCTAATGGCGCAGTGTTCTTGAGACGGGAGGACTGGGCGCTGGGGAAAGTCAAACTGCTGGTTGAAGTGCTGGCAGAATCGGAGACAATGCGAAGACAGTGGGATGAACTATGAACTCTGCTAATGGTAACGAGGCGTTGTTTTTTGACCTATAGTAGAGAAGTGCGCTGTGCACAATGTCGCTGAGGGTCTGATTCTGTCTTGTAAAATAAATTCAAGTGTGTATTGTGAAACAGCTGTATAAAACCATTTTTGAAACAAGTGATCTACATTGCCTGTTTTTTTATTTGTTTTTGGTAGAATTATTTAAAAATATGTTTAGCCAAACCCTTCCCAAGCTTAAGTTTTGTTTTTAAATTTTTGTTTAAGGGAAATAAGTAGGTAAGAAAGGCGATCGTTCCATCTCAGCTCTCTGAGAACTCCAGGCTGTCTCCATTCTCCAGCCGCTTTCGTCATTTTGCGTTTCTTAGTGGGAGGACTAAGCTTTGGATGTAAGTCTTCCTTGGTAACATTACAAATTCAATCAAAACTTTGTCTTACTCAGTAGTTGTGAATGAATGCCTGGGCAAACCATGTGAAACTTAACTTGATTTTGTGCTTTTAAGAGTTGCTGAAGTTGAGTTCTTGAGTTTAGGTAACTATTTAACCCAAGAAACAGGCAGCAAATCCATTCCCTCAGTTGATGGGGAAGGGGGATGCTTTGATGGAAGAACTCGGGCACAACATCATTTTTTCTGTCTGCCCTGATTGCTCTAGTAGGCCGCAGTCCAACTACCGGCAGGTTCTTCGCTGTGGGAACTTCAAACAAAGAAAGCAAGCTTTGGTCTTGCTTATTTCTGGGAAGGGTTTTATTTCATGATATTAATCTTGATTAATAACTGGTAATTATGAGAAACTTAGGTGTGATAGCACTGTGTGAAGTAAAATATGATTTGGGGGCAGTGGGTCCCTCAATAACTGCATTGGGCAAGTGATTCTGAAATTAAAACCTCAAGAGAACAGCACCCTGTCACCAGTCTCCACCACAGCTCCTTTCTGGATAAGACCGTGTGGATTATTCAAACCAAGCGTTTCTGGTTGTGGAATGGGGCAGGGTAAGGAGTGAGTTGCTGGACCTTGGATTACAGTTTGCTGGTTTGAGAAGCAGCCAGTGATTAAACTAGTATGTAGATGGATAAAAGTATAAATGACTTGTTTTTATGGTAGGCTTTCTGTAAAAATCGTAAATGTTCCTTTTCAGGCTAGCCAGATGTACCAGTGTACAGGTGACATTCTATTTTTCCTCACTGACTATACTATAACATTAAAATGCGTTAAAGAAATTTAAACTCTGCCTTTTGCTCTCTGACAAGTTAGTTACTACTAGTTCATAAGATGTTAAGCTGTGTTCTACTGTGGAAATGCACAGCTGTGCTCTGGATGCCCTCTCTGGAAAGTGGAAAGCTCCTAATGACGAGTGGCACGTTGCAGGGCTTTCTCATACAGTTCTGGCGGGTTCGTCCACGTCTTCAGATGGGCTGGGTTGTATTGCAGCCCCGCCCCCACATATGGGATCTGAAATAAATACTACACCGATAGTGGTGATAGATATATTAATTTTTACAGCTCTAAAGTAAATGTGGTCTTTAGTCCTAGGTTTGTGGTGTGTTCATTTGTGTTAATGTGTAGGGAAGGGACATTATCTTGATGGTTACGGGGAGTGTACCTTGATGTGTGTGCAGGGGTGAGTATTGCTAAATCTTTAACAGCTTTTCATTTAGGGGTGAGTCACGTGATGAATGGCCTAATCGGAAAAACAAAGGAGCGAAGATGCAAGCTTTGCCAAGTGATGAAGTGAACAAGGTTTTGTATGTTTTTTATCAGGTGTTGTAAAATTTGTGCATGGCTTTTTTCCGTTGTTGTTGCTTAGTAACTGGTAGAGGAGAAAACATGTCGGGGGAAAAGCCCCCTCAGCTTTGCTAACCAATCTTTCCAAAGGTGCATAGTTGGGGCGGAAAATCTGACTGGCCTAACGTGTTGGAAGAGCCCATCCTTTACAATATTCACCCCATCCTGCAGTCCTCCACGTAGACGAACTAAGTGGTTGTATTCTAGTGATTCACTGTGATTCATAACAAACCAGTGATGTTGTTCTGTTGTGCACTTTTGTCAAACCATCTCCGTGACTTTAATAAACGCAGTAAACTTGCTGACTGCGCCAGAGACCTGCTAGTGATTTATGTATTGCATGACATTTTCTGTTTGAGTTTGACATGGAGAATCATTTTTAATTTCATGGCAATTGACAGTCCTAATAGCTCAGCTAATTTGAAACTAACAAAATTGCTGTGTAAAAGGAAAAATGGTGTTTGTGTTCAGTAAATGTTTAAAAAAACTACCTTGAAGTTTGTGTCTTTATTGTTCAGTGTGCTTTAGTTGAGATGATGTTTTGTTGAACTGATTTGAAAAAAAGTCAAAAGTTATACATGTGCATGGGGAAAATATTCAAACAGTAAAGAAAACTTCAAATGGTAAAAAAGAAAGAAAGAGAAAATTCCCTTTTCATCTCTGTTTCCCATTTGGACTCTTCAGAGGACGGTCACCATAACTAGTTTTTTGAGTAGCTTCCCAGAGTTTTTCTGTGCACGTACGTACTTATTTTTTTCATTGAAAGAAATACAAATGGCTTTCACCTTTCCTCCACTATTCTGCATCTTGTCTTTTTCATTTTACATGTCTTGGACATTTTTAAATTTTGGAAGGGCTAGATTAAAAAAAGCTTCATATCAATTAGTGGCCTTAAAATTTATTTAACCAGACTTTATTGTTGAACTTTTAGGTTTTCAGTTTATTTATATTCCAAATGATGCTTCAGTAAACACCCTAATATACCATATTAATAGAACAAGTTCATTACTAGCACTGGAACTTCTGGTCAGTTACTGACTGTTTACACTCTTGATAGGAGTTGTCAAGTTGCCTTCTATATCCCTGTGCCCTTATTGACATCAGACAGTACCTAATCATTCAGTTTTTGCCAAGATGATTGATGAAAATTAGTGTCTCATGGTTGAGATCTGTGTCCCTGTATTATGAATGAAGTCAACACTTTCATATATAGTTAATGACCTTTTGTATTTGTTTGGTTTTGTCTTGGGTTGGAGTCTTTTTCTTGTTAGGAATTTTTTGGAAATTTTCTTTGACATGTCACAGTTTGTAGTTTGTGTTTTGACTTTTTTTTTAAATTTTATTTTAATCATTGTTCAAGTACAGTTTTCTCCCTTTTATTCCCATTCCAGCCCGCCCACCCATCCCTCCCCACTTCCCTCCCATTACCACCCTCCCCCTAGTTTTTGTCCATGTGTCCTTTAACTTTGTTCCTGTACACCCTTCCCCTTTTCCCCTGAAACTCCCTCTTCTCTCCCCTCTGGTCACTTTCTGCCTGTCCTCTATTACAGTGTCTTTGACTATATTTTGCTTGTTTCTTTGTTTTGTTGTTTAGGTTCCTGTTAAAGGTGAGATCATATGGTATTTGTCTTTCACTGCCTGGCTTATTTCACTTAGCATAATGCTTTCCAGTTGCATCCAAGCTGTTGCAAAGGGTAGGAGCTCCTTCTTTCTTTCTGCTGCACAGAATTCCACTGTGTAAATGTACCATAGTTTTTTGATTCATTCATTTACTGATGGGCACCTAGGTTGCTTCCAGCACTTAGCTATTGTAAATTGGGCTGCTATGAACATTGGGGTCAAAGGTTCTTTAGTATTGGTGTTTTGACTTTCAATATAGTAGTTTTATAGCAGAAATTTACATTTTTATATAGCCAAATTTATCTTTTAAAAAAATGGATCTGAGTTTTACATTTTGCTTATTGTAAGGTTGTCTCCATTCCAAGACCATAAGTCTTTTAATCTAGGGTTTCTTCTAGTCATTTAATGGCTTCTCCCTCCTAGTTCTCTCCTCCTCCTTTTCCTCCTCCTCCTCCTGAGGTGGTTAACGAAGCTTGTTGGCAAGCTTAGACAAATTGTATTTTCTAATTTGCCAGTGCTTCTAAATTTGTTGCGCTTAGTCCACCCCAAGAGCAGGACTGGGTTTTGCTCCTGCCTCAACAAGTGGGAACAAACTTGGAAATCAGCACTTCCTCCGCGCGACTGTGCGCTGGGTACTACACCGGGATGCGCGCGCAGATGAGAAGGCAGGTTCCCGTCCTCGGTAAGCTCGTCCTCCGGCTAATGCTCCTGTTGGAAACAGGCTGATTTTCTAGTTTTCCTCAAATTGTCATTTTTATTTCCCAAGAAAAGTTTTTACGATGTCACCTTTGACTCTGGCTCGGGCCTCCTTCTGAAACATTTCTGAGAACAACATTTGAGTTGCCGCTTTTTTTTTTTTTTAAGGTAGTCCCCAGGAGATAAGAACCAAGAACATGAAAGGCTGTTAAGACAGGGTAAATCCACCAAGGAATGGTATCTCATCCTTTTCAAAACAAGTATTTTTCGCCCTAGCTGGCGTAGCTCAGTGGATTGAGTGCGGGCTGCGAACCAGGCATCGCAGGTTCGATTCCCAGTCAGGGCACATGCCTAGGTTGCAGGCCATTTCCCCCAGCAACCACACATTGATGTTTCTCTCTCCTTCTCCCTTCCCTCTCTAAAAATAAATAAATAAAATCTTAAAAAAAAAAACAAGTATTTTTCTGCTCATACCCTGCTGTCAGCCTCATGAGTTTGCTAGGTACATTTTAGCCTATATCACAGTGAAAAGTTTCAGAGCCCCGCTGCCAGGCTGCCCCTCTCCACACTGATCCAGCAGAGCTCTGTGTTCTGTTTCAGTTTCTGTTTTGGAACACGCTGCCCTACTTCAGTGTGATGTCAAAGCTGATGGAATAGACAGTGACACAGCAGCACTCTGCAGATTTCAACGGAGCCGATCAAGCTTGCCTGCCCTCGGAGAAGAGCCTAGTTGAGGCTAATACTAATCTACGGATAGCTTGAGGGATTTTTAAAAAATAGTAAGAACTAGTGCAAAGGAAAGGGCTGACATGAATTAGCTAAAAATAAAAACAAAGGCTAATGTGTCGTTGAATGAAAATGGGATCGATCATTCACCACCGAAGAAGGCACATCTGGTGGTGGAGAGACCTGGCCGCTTCTAGTTTGGGGTGAGGTGTGCTTGCAGTGAGTCACCATGCCAGACAAGGAGCGTGAGTAAGCCAGCTGTGTCTATTATAGGCTGCTTGGCATCTTGGTGCTTGAAGCCAGTGGGACTGACTCAAGTCTAGTGTCTTATTCTGGGTGAGTGTTGACACTAAAAATCCTGAGTACTGGTGGAGATAGCAACTTGTAGCTTAAAACCCTCTAGGAAAGGCAAGGTCTACACCTCCCAGGAGCTGTCCCACATTTGCCTGGGCAGAGTTACTCTGTTGTATTCAAGTTAACGCTTTGCCCATTCCATCTGATACCTGCCGCGGAAAGAAACGCCACCTTAACAGAAGGGGAACCCAGAAACTCCACTGATGGCACTGGAAGGAGGTCCACTGGGGTTTTTTTCTGGGGGGGTTGCCCATAGCTGCCGCCAAGATAGGACCCAGGGCAGCTAAGAAAGGCTGCACTGTTTCAGAAACTGACATTGACAGAAAGTAACAGACTTTCATGGGTCTAGATCCCTGGTTCTCTTAAGTTTTAATGTGCTTGAAATTACCTCATACCGGATTGGGGAGGTCTGGGTGGAACTTTGTCATGTTGAGAAGGCTCTGGGACCCTGCTTAGAGAAGCTCAGCTCTGGATACATAATCGACTTTAAGAAGCGCAGTTTTCCCTCTGCGCTTGCATGCCCACACCATGTAATGCCAGAGAGAAGCAGCACTCAGGCTGGATTTCTCCTTTGCAGCTCTCAGCTGGCTGGAGCTGACACCACAGTCAGTGTCCAGTTCCCTGCAGAACACTGATGACATAAGGGCCCGGAGGCCTCTCTCGAATCTACCTGTGGATTGCACCTTCGATTCTATATCTTCTCCGAGGCCTGCCCCATCCCACACGAGCTCTCCCCTGTCAGAGTCGACAGTGAAACCACCCAGAGCACTGCACATCTCATTTCATAACTTCTTGTTGGACAGCGGGCCTAGAACTTCAAAACTCCCCACAATCCGTGGACCAAATCTAAAACCGCCTTCTGTGGATAACTTGGCTTACAAGAGCCAGACCTTGTCCCGGGCGTGTTTTTCTCCTTTGCAGTTGTTAGTTGCAGACTTGCTTAAGTATCTATCGCCTGGGTACCTGGAGGTCAGAGCAGTTTGTTTAGAGCGGGGTCTAGGATAAGCCAGTGATGCTTTAAAAAGACTGAACCATTTTTAAGATACACTTCATGTTAACACTCGAGTTCAGCCCTTTGCTCCATCATAAATAATTATTCTACTAGATAGAACGTTGCTAATAATATCCATCTGTGAACCACAATATGAAGTTTAATGGTGATTAGAGGTTGCATTTTGGGTTGCGTGCCACTAAATGCCAAAATTGCTGTTCATCTTTCATCCCTGACAACAAAAACCTGCAGCGAATCCCGCTGTGGAGACTTGCCGGGTTGAGAGTGTCTTCTAAACTCCAGGCTGGAGCTGAGTTAACTTGAACAACATTATGATGAGAGCACAGTTCCCGTTACTCATCGTAGAAGGTCACTGGTGCCTGTTAACCCCTTGTTTGTTTCTAGCCCCTATGTTCACTTGCCTGTTAACCTCAACATCAGCACCAGGGGAACTTTGATCTCTCCCAACCAATTAAATCTCCATCCTTGGACTGAACCTTTGCATAGATAGCTTTGCATTCAAAGCTCCTAGGCAATTCTAATAGGCAGCCGGGCCTGAGAAACTGGTCTAGCATGAGGCTTTTTGCTCCTCATGAAGACGCGTCTTCTCTGCTTGCCCACCAGGCACCCTTAAGGCCAGTCTTGGATGTCTACATCCAGAGCAAATTTGGAAAGGAAAATTGATAAGAGAAAGACACACAATGCAAAGGGCTCGAAGATACAAGCCTCCCGTTTTTCCATCTTTTCATCGTTTAGTTGATCTTGGTGGGGAGGGGTGGGGCGTGGAGGGACCTTGGAGTCCCAGGGAAAGGCTGCCCCTGAGTCCCCAGGTTGCAATTCAGAGACCTCTGGGCTGCATCTGACTGGCAGATACACGCTTGGCCTGCAGTGTGTTGCATGGTAATAAAAAAATTTGGAAATTCTAATCTCAAAGTCAGGTTTCCACAACAGGCATTCCCAGAATTGATTTTTGCCAGGAGAATTAGCGCTTCATCAAACAAAACACTTGAGTGTGGGTTCACTGATTTTCCAGCAAGGTTGCTCCATTCATGGAGGTGATGACACAAATGAAATATGACTTTAAAATGCCTCCTGATTTTGTTTCACCATTTGAGAAAAAAATTCCCATAAAGAGTTATTTTATATAAATTTCCTTTGCCCCTTCACTAAGCCCTTCTGATGCTGGGCTGGAAGGACTGTGTCGTGCGGAGAGCTGTCCTGGGGTTAGTTAATTAGCCTTGGTTTTGCCCTGGAACCCAGGGCTTCCTCTTACTTTCTCTGGTTCTGAGGGTCCTCATCTGTGGGCAAACCAGATGACACAATTTCTGTGGTTCTACTCCTGGTCCTTGGGGTCGCAATGGCACACGAATGCAAGGGAGGCAAAGTGGTCTAAGAGCAGACAGCATGTGAAGGTGAAGAGACCCCAGGGTGTGAGACCGGCCCTGAAATGCTCGCTGGGAGAAGCCAGGGAGGCCTGAGGGGAGCGCTGGAACAAGGGGCAGATGCTACAGTGACATTGGGGTTCCAGCCATCCTGACTGGCCAGAGACGGAATGGCTGGTCTTGGGAGGGCGGGTGGGCGTCCCAGACCAGGCACCCTCTGGGAGAGAATGCTGCAGGGAGCGAGTGGCCCACGAGTCCCTCCCCGGCACTGGCAGACGAGTGGCACGGAAGCAGGGAGCCTTTCTTTTTCCCCATCCATTTCCTCTTTTTCAAAGAAGAGAGTGCACCAGCTAGGCTATGCTCTGCCCACAGAAAAGGGAAGTCAGGGCCTTGTTTGTTTTTAAACACTGTATTTTTTTCTTAATTTCTTAAAAATATTTACGACAGCAAAGGTCGTAATATGTAACAGCGGACAGATGCCTTTGACATATCCCCTTTCATTTCTACCTCAAAACAAGGGTAAGGCATAAATTACTCGGCTTGGGCACCAGGCGTGCCTCTTGTCCTGTGCCATCATTGGTAGTACCACTTGTCCCAAGGGCGGATGGATCAGAGATTTGCCATCAAGGGGTGTCCCTGCACCGGCCTTATTCAGTGCAATCCAGAAAGGACCCCTCAGCAGCGCGGGCCGAACCCCTTTCCGGTGCACAGGTGAATGGGAGGGAGAGGTGGGAGGGTGTGTGTGTGTGTGACTCCCCGCCCTCACCCTTGGGTTGGGTCGGCGTGGGGCTGGCTGCACGGGAGACCGAAGGGAATGCTGAGCCATCGGGGATTGCGTCATCCACACGCTTCCGGACGTACTGGGAACAAAGGCGCCGGTGGGGGCTGCAGCCGAGGGGGCGGGCCGGGCCGCGGGCGCCGCGGGGGAGTGTGGGTGACAGGGTGAGCATATGGGAGTGCTCCCCCGTCTCTGGGTGGGCGACCCATTTCCGGGTCCCAGCTGCCTGTCCGTCACAGTCTCCACGTCCCAGAGTCTTTCTTCATCCCTGGCCAGCAGCCCTCATCATCAAGCTCTCGGGCTCCAGGGACCCATCCCCTGCTGGGGGAAGGGTTAGGCGTGACTCAGGAGCCATCAGCAGCATGGGGGGTGGGGGGCGCGGGGGGTGGGAGGGCAGTGCAGACAGAATTCAGATCTGCCGTCCATGGGGTCCTATGGGAACTAGAGGCCTGGCGTGTGCAGAGTAGGTCTGCATTTGCAGATCTGCAGTCTTCCTCTGGGTTTCTTCTGAGGATGGGGATGATTAGGAATTCCTAGCACCTTAGTGGTGGGGGTAGCAAATGCCCCTACAGAGCCTGGGAGAGGCTTTGGGGTGTGCCTTGGAAGGGGTCCCTTTATATCCTTAGAGATCTTAGTTGGAGGTGTCTCGGTTTCCCAGTAGGACACTCCCTCTTAAATCCGGCTTGAGTTCCCTTCAGAAGGAGCAGGCTCGGTTTCTCAGATGAGGTTGAGTGCAAAGCGGGCTGGCATCCTCTCTGCCCCAGCTGGGTGGGGCCCCAGGCCTGGGCCTGCATGCCACCTGGACTTGGCCCCCATCAACTTGCAACCTCCTCAGGAGTCTCACTCCAGCGCTTTGGAGGTAGGGTCCAGGCTGGGCTCCCTCCTGCGCTTGGCACTTTTAAAGAAGCCGAGCTGTGGGGAGGCAGAGGCAGACATCTCAGGAGTGGGCAGAGTGGACACAGCCTAGCTCCCCTCGCTGCTCCCTCTCCACTAACCCTCCTCAGGCTTTTTCCCTCAGAAGGCTTCCAGAATACCCCAGCTCAGGATGACAACGATGAGGCCTCTCTGTCCCTCCCCAGCTCACTTGTGAGCCTCACAATGGGCCACTTAATTGGTGAGGGGGCCCTGGAACAGACAGAGCCTGGGCTGGGAGGGAGGAAGCCATGCTGGGTGTCCCTGCCCCGGGTAACACTCTCCTCTGGGCCTCCTGCTGTCACCTTATCTAGAAGAGGAGGTGGTTGAGACCCGGGCTTCTTAACCTGAGGCTCAGGGACAGCGAAGGGCTTTGGAGGGTTTGTTAACAGTCTGACTTTGTGGGAGACATTCTGTGGCTGTGTGTACTGTATTTGTTTTCTTCTGCTGAGAGGAACCTTAGCTTCCATCAGGTTCTCAAGGGGACCTACAAAACCGTGGGAGCCATAGGTTGAGTGCCCTCTGGTGGCCAATGGGTCAGGATGCTGCTCCCCACCCCTGCCCAGTGGGGGCCCTCACCTTCCACAGCGCCAGGACCAGCAGGGCCAGCAGTAGGAGGCCCCCCAGTGTGCTGCCCACAATGATCCAGATGGGGATCTGTGAGTCTTCTTGCTTGGAGATCTCAAAGGTGATCTGCAGGGGGAGGAGGGAGGCCAGGTTAATGGCAGCCTGGGGCAGGGCTGGAGCACAGGAGACACCTGGCCCCTGGTGGGAGAGCTGCAACCCCTTCCTTAGGGACAGATGCTAGAAGGCTGATGGGTGCCACCCCGCCTGCAGAGGCCCCGGAGCTCCCAGTCCCTGCCCAGCGGACACCTCAGTTACGTGACACAGGTGGTCCTGCCTCCTCTTGGAGACCTTTTCCGCCTCTTGTCTTATTTGCTGTTTCCGTGTTATCTCCCACACTTCTGCATGCTGGCGTGTCCCATGGTTCTTCCCTGGGACCTCTCCTCTGTCTACAGTCACTCCCTGGTGTGCTCTGGGCCGACATACCCGGTGGGCACTGTGGGCACGGTGCCCAGGGGCCCACGAACATGGTCTAACATTTTTAAAATTAGAAGAATAAATGAATATAATCCTGCATGGATTATATTTGCCTTTATGTGCACACAGTCATGAAATGGTCATTTAAAATAGTTTTTTCACATTGAACAATAATAAAAGGTAAAAAAAAATTAAAATTAAAAAGAAATAGTTTTTTCATGGAGGAAGGGGCCCCAAGGGCAAAAGTGCCCAGGGCCCTGCAAGTCCTCAGGCAGCCCTGGGTGGAGTCGGTCAGGGCTGGAACCATCCGCCCTCCGACCACTCCTGCTTCTGCTGCCTGCCTGGGCTTTCCACTGAATTCTAGACTCATATCTGAATGTCTACTTGGCCTGCTTAGCACCTTTAACAGGCCCCCAAACAAATTCTTGAGCCTCCTCCTCACCCTCAAATCTATTCCTTCGATTTCTTTTCCATGAAAGCAAATGGCAGCCTTGTGCTTCCTTGCTGTTGCTCAGGCCAGAAACCTTGTATTTGCCTCACCCCCACTCTATCAGCAATGTCTGTCCATTTTACCTTTGAAATGCCCAAAAGGCAGCTCCTCCCCTCACCCCCAGGGCTGCCTCCTGGGTCTGGGCACCCTCATCTCCCATCTGGAGACCAATAGCCGCCTCACTGCCCCCTGCTTCCGCCTCCGCTCCTGCAGTCTGTTCTGGGTGTAGCATCCAGAGAGGGCAGATCTCTGCTCCGCTCTGTGCAGAGCCTCCAAGCTCCTTCCCACCTCACTCAGAGCCCACCACCGAGTCCTTGCCCCGGCCTGCAGGGCCTGCACTCCCGGGGCCTGCTTGCCTCGCTGACTCTTCTCCTGCTCTCCCTCTCGTTCTCTACGCCAGCCCTCCAGCCACCTGGCCTCCCACATGCCAAGCACACCTGCTGTAGGGCCTTTGCACTGCTGTTCCCTCTGCTGGCATGGCCATAGTCTCCATCAATGTCACTTTGTTGGAAAAGCTTTCCCTCATCTCCCTGTCTGAAGCAGCACCCGAGTGTCCACCCTTATATGCTTCCATTGTTTCTTTTTGTTGGCAGACCTCGTACCACTTGACACTGTATATAGAGGGGTGGCCAAAAGTAGGTTTATAGATGTTTGCATGAAAAATAATACAATTAAAAAAATAATAAGAAATAAACTGTGTTTTGCATACTCATAACTGTAAACCTACTTTGCCTGCCCTGTATTTATGTTAGTTGCCTTCCTTCCCACCTGGAATGTCAGGACGGCTGGGTCTTCGTCTGATTTGCTCACTGCTCTATCCTCAGAGCCAGGCACTGTGCCTGGGGCAGAGGGGGAGCTCATTCAGTGTGTTGAAGGACTGACTGATGGACTGAACCCCTGGGGACAGCGTGGTAGAGTCCTGGCCTGGCCACTGACTCAGTGTTTAACTTGAAGGAAGTCACTGATCCCCTTGTGCCTTACCTTACACAGCCTCGGTTTCCATATCTGAAAAATGGGGGTGGTGAAACATAACTCATAGACAACACATGAAGTGTCCATTACAATGCCTGGCACATAGCTAGGACTCAGTAAGTCACAGGCCCCTTGCTGCCTTCCCACCCCTGGCCCCTGGCACACAGCTGAGCCAACAGGGGCTGACATCTGGGGTTGCTGGACTCAGAAGTGAGGCATCCAGAAGGCACAAAGGAGTTTTCTGGGGGGTAGGTGGTAATGGAAGGAGGGGTAGAATTCATTTGAAAGACCTGAACGGGTGTGGGGCGGGGCTAGTTTGTGTGTGCGTGTGGGTGCCTGTGCCACGCCTCTTCTCCCTGGGTCACCTGGAAAGTTCTGACACATCTCTCAAGTTCAGTTCACGTGGGCTCTCTCCAGAAAGCTTTCCTTAGTTTGACCACCCCTCCCTCCCCCACCCCCAACCTGTCCTTGTTCCTTTGTCTGCCTAAGTTACCTTTGTGTCCCCTAGGGGCCTGAGTCATAGGAGGGACACCCAACAAATGCCAAATGAATGAACAAATAAAACCACTCCTTGGGTGGGCCCCCAGCGTGTACTTGCTAGCTCTGTGCCTGGCACACCCCACCCTGTTTGTGATGGGTATTTGTGTATTATCTTAAGAAATGGCTTCCAGCCCATGGCTGTTTTGCTCTCCTGTGTCTCCTGGGGTGGTCCTGGGGGGTTTACCCAGCATCTGGTATTGACCGTTCACCTGGCTGGCAGTTTGGGGACATGGCCAGTGGAGGGCAGCAGTGCCTCATGCCTGAGATGCCTCTTTCCAGAGGACTGGACGTTTCCTCAGGACCAGCTTCTCATCTTCCCTGGAGAGCACTGCACTGAGCCCCACCCCTTTCCGAGACCCTGATTCAAGCCAGTTTGATCTGCGACAGTCTGGCTTTACTCACTATGAAACGTTTCACTATCAAGACATCTTGCATCCCTTGGCCTTCACCGATTCCCTTCACACCAGACTTCCAAAGCACAGGTCACACGCATTTCATTAGCTGTGACGTGCGAATGGGTGGGGAGGACCAGAGCAGCCGGACGGTCATCCGCTGCCCAAGCCTGCCCAGGACACAGCCTCACTGCTGCTGGGGCCAGCGAGCCACCTGGGCGAGTGGCAGGCGGACCTGGGCTCGCTTCAGTTCCTGTGGGGTAAAATGCGCAGGCTCCCCTCCTTCCTCGGCCCCCATGGGGCTGCTGTGGTGCAGACAGAGCCCGGGGCACCTGGGGCGCTAGGCAAATGCCTGCTTCTGGGGCCTGTCCACTTTTGCTCCCTATTTGTCTTGCTTTTTTTCTCTCCTCTGGTGCTGCACTAACTGCTGGCAGGTCTGTCAATCTCTCTCCTACAGGAACACACAGCAGAGGGTGTAGGAAAACTGCAGGGGATGGGGTAACCCCTTCCCAAGTGAGCCTGGCTCAGGCCCTGTTGTGCAGGGTGCCCAGGGGCTCACCTGGCGGCTGGGATCCTCCTCTCGAAAGATGAAAGGACTGTGGAACTGTCTCTGCAAGACTGCGTTGACCGTGATTTTCATCAACTTGTACTTGAGCTGTATAAACAGAGGTCTTGTCTGAAGCTGGCCCCTCCCCAGGTGGGAGACGCCCAGCACCCACCTCCTTCCTGTTTTCCTGCCAGCCTAGCCCAGGTGCTCTACTTACTGCCTTTAGGGACCGCAACCACAGGTTCCCCAGCAGGTGGAAATTGATTTCCTGGTTGGGGGACAGCCTCACGTTGCAACTGATGGAGACTACATCCGAGTTGCTGTGATTCTGAAAAAGAAGGTGAGTCTTGGGGGTGAGCAACCAGACTCTAGGGGAGCAGGGAGGCAGAAACCTAGCTATGACCTGAGAATGTGAGCAGGTGCTTGGGCCACCGGGGAGATGGCTTAGCTACACTGCTAGGTCAAATGGGGTTTTGATTTTGGGAGTGGAGGGACAGAGGACAAAGGACAAAGGGAGAGATGGAGGTAGGGGACACATGGGCTGGGGCTGCCGGGCGTGGCTCGAGGGCAAGGTAAGGATGGTATATCCGATGCTGCATTTGAAGTTGTGCATGAGTGTATTCTGGGGACAGAATTTTGGTTCAACGTTAGGGAACCTATAAATGTCATTACCATATGAACAGATTAAAGGACAAATCAGATGATTACTGTAACCAAGGCAGAAAAAGCATTTTGCAAAATCCAATTTCAGTTTATGATAAAAACACCTCAGGAACTTGCTAAATCTGAGTAAAGGGCATTTACAAAAAACCTATGGTGAGTATCCTATTTAATAATAAAAAAAATAAAAACAATTCCTTTAAAATCAGGATCAAGACAAGACTCATTATTTCTATTTGCCATTATCCTGAAGGTCCTAGCCAGAGCAATAAGATAAGAAAAACAATTTATAATAATTGAATGATAAAGCTAAAGCTATTATTATCAGCAGATAATGTGTCTTAATGGAAAACCCAAACAAATCATCAAAAAATAATTAGAATGTATTAGGATAAAGTTATTTGCGTCACTCTTTTGCATCCATCTCAACCCTAGCCAAGCCCAAGTCTTCAGTAAAATGGACTACATTAAAAAATGCTTGTATGAAGCACTTATTTGGGGAAATCAAACTAAAACAGCTAAGATGTTGGTCTGGGTAAGGAATAGTGCAAGCATGCACAGAAATAGGCTTCTGGGGACAGAGACAGCTGTGAGAACAGAAACCTGGAAACCAGCCGGTGTCTGAGGGAGGGCTCTGGGAACTGGAGTTGAGCCACCTTTCATGTCCAGGGGCACAGGGAGGCCCCAGTTGATGTGGTCAATACTCCAACACAAGTCATGTACGTTCTGGCCCCCACAGCAATGGTCCATGTGGCTTCCTCCCCTCCCTCTGTTATCTGTATGCCATGGCTCTTTTAGGCTCAGGAGCAAGTCCGCTAGCCACTGTCGTCGTTGTTTCTTCTTTCTTCTTCCTCCTCCTCCTCCTTCTTTTCCTTTTCTTTCTTCATTTTCTTCTCCTTCCCCTTCCTCTTGTTCTTCCTTCTTCTCCTCTTTCTCCTCCTCCTTTTGTACCTTTTAATCCCTTTCATCCATTCTCCCATCCCCACCCCCTGCCTCTGGCTGTGACCAATCTGTTCTCTGTATCTTTAAGCTTGATTTTTTTTGTTTTTGAAGATTCCACATATAAGTGAGATCACACAATATTTGTCTTTCTCTGACTTACTTCGCTAGCATAATGCCCTCAAGTTACATCCATATTGTTGCAAATGGCAAGATTTCCTTTCTTTTTTATGCCAAGTAATACTCTATTGCATATATATATATATATATATATATATATATATATATATATATCTCCCACAATTTCTTTATCCAAGTAATACTCTATTACATATATATATATATATATACATACATACATACATACATACACACATACATACATACACACCACAATTTCTTTACCCACTGACGGACACACAGGTTTTCTCAGTGTCTGGCTGTTGTAAACAGTGCTGCACTGACCCAGGGGTGCTTCGTGTTTCCTTTCCCTCTCACTGCTCTTTCACTCGAGTTCGTCTGCTCCTGTTGTCATTCTCTGACGTGTAGCACAGGCTTGTTCCCTGGCTTCTTAGGCACCCGTTCTTGTGTCTCCTGAGAGATGGTGAGCTCACTAAGGGCAAGAAGTATCTTTTCCTTATTCTGTTTCTTCTTGGTTTGAGGCTGAGCATATACGTGCTCAACAAACTCTTCCTGACAAATTGCAGGCTATGGAGCCCCTGGAACTCAGGCAGCAGCATTCTTCTTCCCCTCCCCCAGGGCTCTCGGTTTGGGGGGCACTCACCAGCTGTGGGGCATGACTCAAGTCTTCCTCCATCGGGGAGCGCCGGTACTCAGTGCTGTTTCCCCAGACGTTACAGGATGTGTTCACCTGCACGAGGGATGCACACAACTAGCTTCACAAGCAGAGCCGGCAAACCCAGCATCCAGATGTTCCCTCCTCCCCGTCCTCTTCCAGAGAAGGCCCACTGGGCCTGGTTTTCGGAGAAGGAGCTGGGGTCTAAGGACTTGGGTTACACCTAGGGGGATGTCTGTGTCCTTCTGGTCCCCTCGCCTCTCAGCCAGTTCCCAGAGGGCAGCGGTACCTGGTCAGTGAGGAAGTCCCTCAGCATCAGCAGGCGGTTGCCACCCCTGGTGGCGATGGGCACAGTGATCTTCATCATGACTCCGTGGATGGGGAACAAACCCAGGTTTTGGATCTGCGGCCGAGAGGGAGGAGTCAGTGCCCCAGCAGCAGCTGGGGGAGAGGCGGTGCAGGACAAGGTCTGTAGGCACCAACCAGCCCCTGAGGGCTGTGATCCCTCAGCTGGGCTGGGGAAAAGGCCCTTTAAGCCCCCTGGCATTTTCACTGTGGGAGCTTTGAGGCTCTGCCAAGTCACCCTGGGGGCTGCAGGGATCCTGAAAAGGGTGGGCTCTTTCGAGCTGAGGACAAGACATTGCAGGGGGCGGTGCGGGGAGCATGTCTGGAGAGCGAGGGCCACTTCCATTTCCAACTGCTCTTGGCTCTGGGGGGTTTGTTGCCTGGCACCAGTGGCCACCCTGGGGCTGGAGACGGGGACAGCCAGTGATTTATTATAAGAAGTAACCATCGCCCTGGCTGGCGTAGCTCAGTGGATTGAGCGCGGGCTGCGAACCAGGCATCGCAGGTTCGATTCCCAGTCAGGGCACATGCCTAGGTTGCAGGCCATGTCCCCCAGCAACCGCACATTGATGTTTCTCTCTCTCTCTCCCTCTCCCTTCCCTCTCTAAAAATAAATAAATACAATCTTTAAAAAAAAAAAAAAGAAGTAACCATCAGTTAATGAAGGACATGAACGGCGAGAGTGTGGTAGTCCACATTCTAGCCATGACACATTTGGCATCAGAGCTGCGGTGACAAAGAAGAGAACTCCGGAGTCAGGAAGACTGGGACTGGGACTCAGGGCCACTGCCGCGGGAGAGCGTGCGGCCTCAGGCAGGCTACCAAACCTCTGCGGGCCAGCCCTCCAGGCTGCAGCTGTCGGCCTGCGTCTGGCTGTCACACGCAGGGCCCACTGTAGAGGACACTGCTAAGCTGCCTCCTCATTCTCTTTCTCCCACCATCCTTAGAATTGGAAACCAAGACAAAAAGCCTCATTTCCTAGACTCCCTTATAGCTAAATCACAAGGTTCTGGACAGTGTGGGAACAGCCAAGGAGTTCGTTCCTGCTCTTTGTCCCTTCCTTCTTCCTGCTGCCTGGAATGGACACATGGCAGCTGAACAGTGGCCATCTGGGGCTGTGAGGGGGACCTGGGGTTGCTAGTTGCATTTTGAGGACGGTGGAACATGAAGACAGGAGACCCAACCCTGGGTGACTTTGTGAAGCTGCCAACTCAGGACTTCTTGTATGGGGGGAGTTGCCCCTGGTGTATTTAGACCACTGTTTAAAAAAAAAAAAAAAAAAAAAAACACAAGAAAAGAATGCCCTGACCGGCATGGCTCAATGGGTTGGGCATAGCTTCACAGACCAAAAGGTCGCAGGTTCAATTCCTGGTCAGGGCATATGCCAGGGTTACCAGCCAGGTCCCTGGTTGGGGGCGTGCGAGAGGCAGCTGATTGGTGTTTCTCTCATACATTGAGGTTTCTCTCCCTCTATTTCTCCCTTCCCCTCTCCCTAAAATGAATGAATGAATGAATGAATGAATGAATGAATAAATAAATACATCTATCTGAACAAATTAAAAACAACACTATATGCAGTTGCACTTAGTTTTCACGGACGCGCTCTCCCAGCCGAGCCCGGTTGGTGTCCAGAAGACCCAGAGGCCCAGTGAGAGGAGGCAACTTGCCTGAAGTCGCCCAGTGAGTGGGTGGCAGGGCTGACGTGACCCTGAGCACTGGCAGTGATTTCAGATCCCTCCCCTCCCCAGTGTGGGGTCCTCACCCCCTGACCTTCACCTTCCCCTGGCTCCCCCCCTCGCCTTACCCTGAAAATGCAGTCGAAGGGGGGTCCGATGCCATCGTATCTCTCAAGGGAGCTGTTGGGCTTGACCTCATAGTGGCTGAGGCTGCTGCTCCTGCAGGGACAGAGGACAGGCCGCCGTGAGCTCAGTGAACGCTGGCGAGATGGGTGAATGAACGAAAGAGGGTGTGGGCACGGGCTGTCTGCCCCTAGACCACAAAAACACGGGTTCCCTCTGGTGCCTGTTGGGAGCGCTGTGGTGGGAAGGGGAGGCCCAGCAGGAGCAGATGCTGGCGTGGGTCAGCGGTGTCTGCCTGCAGCGTGGGCCGCACAGGAGCCAGAAGTGCCGGTGGTTCCCAGCCACGCCCTTGCCTCTCGGCCAGTTGTGTGGCCCCTTTTGCGCGTGAACTCGCCCACTGTGTGCCATTCCAGCCTCCAGTGGTCGGGAGAGAGCCTGAACTTTCTTTCCGTGTGTTTGCTGTTTGCTGTTCTGTCCAGACGCCTCCCTCTGCCTGGGAGCTCTGGGAGGACGGACGGGCCAGTGGCACACCCTGCCTAGGGAGGGGCATTTTCTCACTCACCTCACTTCGAACTGCTGGGAGAGGTGGTAATGAAAAGCAGAAGGACTTTGTAGGTTTTATTACTATTTTAAAATTCTCCACAGACCATGCCCTACTTACGGCGTGCACCTGGGGTGGATACGTCTTGCTGCCTGGCCCTCCGCCTTTGTCCCTGTTGGGCGGAGGTCAGGTCCGTGTCTCCTCCTCCCTCTGTGTTGATACCATGTCCCTACTATGGATCGGGGAGCCGCACCCTCTGACCCCTCAGGGACACACCTGGCTCCATCTCATAGTCCCTCAGCACTGGGGCTGGCTCCCAGGACCTCTGACCCTATCAGGGCCTCCCGGAGGGTGTCCCATCTGAGGCCTCACTCCTCCCCTGCCCCGGGGCCCCGGCCCACCTGGTGAAGAGGATGTCGGTCTCATACTTCAGATGGAAGCGCAGGAGGGCCGTGTTGTCTTCTTTGGTGCTGTCCTCCTCCTCGCTGTCACTGCAGGGAGAGCCAGGCAGCACGGTGGGGAAGGAGCCCGCCCTCCCTCTACTTGCCCTGCCAGCATCCAGCGTGCGGGCTGGCCCAGTGCGGCAGGGGTCTGACTCAGACCGAGAAGGAGCATCCTTCCGCTCCAGGCTCACAGCACTGGAACAGGAGGGAAAGGACTGGGGCAGCAGGGGAACTGGGGACATCAGCTTTTCTCTTCTTTTTCTTTTATATTGGTTAGTAAAATTGTGCAGGTTTCATTCTATAATTCATCATCTGTATACTGTATTGTGGGCTCACCACCCGAAGTCAAGTATCCTATCACCATTTATTCCCCTTTCTCTCTTCTTCCTCGTGCTGCCTTTTTCAGGGCAGCACATCTGGGCTGGTGTGGGGCAGGAAAGGACTTTGGGTGGAAGCTGGGAGGACCAGGCGGCCTTGGCCATTAACCTCAATCCCTCCCAGCTGTGCTGCCTCATGGAGCCTCAATCCCAACCTGAGCTGCGGGCCTGGACGGAGATGGTGCCTGTGGGGCTGAGCGTGCCTGCTCTGTCCAGGTGAGGGCAGACAGCAAGGAATTCTCAGTAGAGCTGTTTGTTTATCCCTGAACAGCACCCACACACACACACCGCCCCCCCTCCCCAGCTTCCTGGGGCAGGGCAGCGCCGTGCCCACCAGTTGGCTCAGGTGTTTCGCTGCCTTGAAAAGACCACAGAATGAAATCAGAGACATTTGGAGGGACTTTTGTCAAATGGGCTGCCCTTTGCAGCACCATGAGGGAGCAGGGAAAATAATTTCAGACTTAAAAAGGTAGGATTTCCTCCTGTTACGTACACAGAGATTTATCCCCTCCGGGAGCCCCACCCCAGGGCAGGGGCTGCGCTAGGAAGCTGGGTGCACGCAGACACTGCAGTGCCTCCCCTGCACGTGCCTGACCCACAAACTCCACGGCTGTGCAGACGCCGCCGTGCAAGCGCACTCATTTTCCCTGAGAACAGGAAGAGCGTGAGGGAGGCCTCAAGATACCGATACATCTTACAGACTTTTTCATGTCAAACTTTTCCACCCAAACGCACAGTCTGTTTAACCCTGGCACCTGCTGGCGTGTTGGTCCCCATTGCTCCTTCCCGTGACCTCTGCCTGGGTGTGTGTGAGTGTATGAGAGTGTACGTGTGTGCATGTGTTGGAATGTCTGTGTTGGGGTTGCCTGCAGTATTTATTTGTCAGCATGGAAAAGTTCCCAGGAGGGCATGGGCCATTTACAAGGCTCCAGAGCTGTCAGATCCCTTCCTGCTTCCCTCCCTCCCTCCCCACACAGAGGCAAGTCTGTGAAAAAGAGGTGTTTACTACTGACACAGGGTGATTCATGGTGTCAACCGGTAGCCAATCCCCTGGGAGGGAGGGAGACAGACCGACAGACAGACAGACCTACCTACATAAAGTAAGGGAAGGCTTTTCAAAAATGGAAACATGTCCAAGGGGAGAGAGGTGACCAGGACAGAAAGAGCCTGGACAAGGAGAAGGACAACTAGCGTTCAGCTCCCAGCTGTATTGTGTACGTGCTGGGCGTCATGGGGGAATTCACAAAACCTCTCTGAGCCTCCATTTTCTCACCCGTAACTTGGAGATGGGATGGGGAACAACTCCTGCTTTACCTGTCTCAGGGCTGCTTGTGAGGACCGGCTGAGATATTATATGCAAGTGCTTTGTAAGTCAGTGTAGGGTTTTGGGAGAGCTGCTATGTAAAATACGACAGAAAGATGCAGGTATCATTTACATCCAAGCCACCTAGGAGTGGATGCGGCAGCCCCGCAGGCAGCAGGTTGGCTCACACTTGGGGACTGACCAGGGGTCCTCCTGGGTTGGGGCAGTTACAGACAGGGCTTGGGGACAGGGCTTGGCAGGAGCTTCAGTGTGGGAGGAACAGAATGGGCCAGAAGTGTGCTGGCCGGGGGGAGAAGGAGCCATCAAGGTCCTGACCTGCCTGCTGTGAGCTGGATCTCCAGGTGGTGCAGGAAGACGGACTTGCTGAACTCGAAATCCAGACGGAAAGCCACCTGCAAGTTAGAGGTCACTGGAGCTGGGGCGGCTGGGCACTGCCCGTGTGGGCACTGTAGGGCAAGCCCTGACCAGCCCACCCCAGCCCCTGGGTGCTGGGCTGAGCCCTGCTGGCTGGGAGTGGGCTGGGGGAAGGGAGGGAGCTGGGCCTGGGGCTGCTGAGGGGGACACACCGCCCGACAAGAGCTCCTCTGCTGGGAGTTCTTGACTGCGGGGTAGCCCCTTTGCCTTCCTCCTCCTTTTTTAACTTTGAACGACAGGCAGCTAGAAGGCAGCAAGTTCAACTTCAGACTCTTTCTGCAGAGTTTGGGCAGGGAGGGCTTGCCAGTGGGAAGGAGGGCTGGTTGTCCCCATGCAACATAGTATGTGGGGGCCAGACACAGGAGGAAAGACAGGCCCTCCCAGCCCTTGCTCTTATGTGTGGTGGGAGGCGAGACTGCGGAAGGGCAGTAGCTGCTCAGGTCTGCCCAGAGGGTTAATAAGCCCTCCCGCCCCCTGACAGCTTCCCTTCCCTGTGCCCAGGAGTGGGTCTGGGTCCCTGACTGACTGTGGCCCTACGACCTCTGACCCTCCTCACTGCCCTCCCCACTTTGTACAGACCACTGTGCTCTTCCCCGGCCTGACCCTCCTGGAGTTTACCCAGGAGACCTGGGGTCCCCTTCTCCCAGGGAGGGGCAGGGGTGGGGTGGGGAGCTTGTGCTCTGTGCTGCATGCCACCCCCACCTCAGGCTCACTGCAGAGCTCCTGGTGTGTCAGAGGTGCACCCTGAAAGTGAGATCTTGACTTGTGTTCCACTGGGGAGGTTCCTTGAGCCCTAACCCCGCTCCCCCACCTCCTCCCTTCCACAGCCTTACAGCCCCTGCTCTCCAGCTGGCGCCTGCCTCAGCTCCCTCTGTCTGACCCCTGCTTCACACGCAGCATGGCCTCAGTTGGGTCTTCTCTCGCTGCAGAACCTTCAGTGGCTGCCCACTGCTCAGGGGCGATAAGCACATGCCCCCAGTCCAGAGTTTGCCGCCCTTCCCCTCACATGTGCTTCTCCCTTCACTTCATGCAGCTCACGCTCCTGTCACATGCACTGGGAAGCCCATGGTGGGTGCTTGAGAAATGGTAACTTTTTCCTGTGCAGAGCACAATGATGGAGGATGGACACTGAGTTTAAAAGAGTCTAAAGAACAGTGGAATAATGGGCCGGGAGTGGTGGGGGCGGGAGTGGTAGGTAGTTCTGCCCCAGAGGTAGAGAGGAGGGGCCTGGGGCACTCCTGGGGTGGGCTGTCTGCCACCCTGGGGACGGCTGGTTGGTTGGAGCATTTGAAAGTCACTGCACGGGAGAATAAATGAACATGCTTAAAACCCACCCTCAGTGCTCTCCATCCCTCCCCTGACCTCCTCTCTGCTTGCTTCCATTTCTCTTGCCTCCCTGAGCCTCCCAGTATCCACCCTGGTCCCTCCCCAAACTGCCCTCAGCCTCCACCTTGGCCTTAGCCCGGAAGAAGGGGTAGCTGACATTGCAGACTTTCTTGTGGAGTCTCCTCTCCTCGTTCACGCACTCGATGCTGCCGTCGGAGTCGTCCTGTGGGTGGGTGGGGGGCGTGGAGGCGGCAGTTAGGTGGGGCCTGAGACCTCAGCCCCCACTGCCCACACTGCAGCTGCAGCACAGGCCTTCTGATGCCAGGACCACTGTGGCCCTGGAGGCTCAGGTGCGGCAGTGATGGGGACACACTCAGTGCTGCTGGGTTGTGGGAAGAGCGGTCAGGCATTCCCATACATGCCTTCTCTTTCCCTCCGCATCAATCCCGGACACAGGACTTATCATCTCACGCACAGGTGGGGACACCAAGCCCAGAGGCAGGAAGTAACTAGCTCAGACCGCCAGAAAGTGGCACAGAGCTGGGATTCAGAGGCCCTCCGGTCTGGCTGTTTGGCCCCCTCTGGCTTTGCAGCTCTTTCATGGACTGCATCTTTCCATTGGAAGGAATGCAAAGGATCTCTTTGAGCCAAGAAATGAGGCTTCTGGGGTCTTGTACAACTTTGTAATCCACAATAACCGTGGGCAGGCTGTGGGCTGACTCCCGGTGGGGACTGCGGGGGACTTTTCTGCGGCTCTATTCTGCCTCCCCGAGCGCAGGGCTGCTTCTGTGTCAGGACCTCTCCGGAGCCTCTGCCACCACCAGGCTGGCTGGCAGAGAGGGCTTGTTTCCCTCCTTTTCCTGTGGCTCCGCCCCTCCAAGCTCTCCCACCACTGTCTGGTTCCTGGCTCTCAACAGCAGGTCACTCGCTGGCTGCTGGACATTGAGAAACGCCTGACAGTTTAGTGGGGAATGCCACCAGGCTCCCAACCTGATGGGGCTCAGCTGGGCTAGCAGGGTGTCCCCTCTGCACGGGCCCAGAGAGAAGGGGCTCACACACAGTGTTCTAGCGAGATGCTGCTGGTTGACTGTGCACTCATCTGCTTGGGTCTCATTTCGCTCATCTGTTAAATGGGAATGATAGCACCTACTGCATTGAATTGTATGAGGATTAAATGATACAATGCATGTAAATGCAGGGCCTTGTTCAACGCCCAGACTTGTGAATCATTCCATGTGTGGCAGCAGTCACTATGAAGGTTATTTGTACCTGTTGCAGGTGCTACACCGTTGGGCACAGCCTGGGCACATGCCTGTGTGGATATAGAGGTACATCTGGGGGGTCTGCGCATAGGTACATGGGTGTACATGTGCCCAGTTGCATGCATACATGGTACATGTGTTTCCTTAGATGTGTGTGTGGGTTTGTGTGTTTTTGCATGTGTGTTACTGAGTGTGCGTGACAGACTGACACATCTGTATTTGGCTGAGGGGCACTTCCTGTGCTCAGCTTCCTGTGCCCGGGTGGTGGGGCGGGGTGGGGGTAGGCAGAGAAGAGGCACACTAATCTTCAAGCTGTGAGCGTCCCCTGGGCTGGGACAGATGGGCGGCCTCTGTGGAGGAGCCAGGCCGCAGGCCAGCCCTGCACACGACTGCCAGGTGTGTGGACACAGCACTCTACATAATGCGTTTCCCACTTCCCTCTTCCTTCACTCACTTCCAAAACCCTTCTGTGCCATAGACACAACACTCCATGATTCCTTCCTCCTAGGGTTGTGAATGGGCACAGGGCTGTAAAATTTGGGACAGGGAAGCAGGAAAAAGTAGCCTTATGTTTGGGGCTCAATGTCCCCTAAATACCTCAAATCCAGATCCAAACCCCTGGGCAGGGGAGGGCTGGGAAAGGCCATCAGATGGGCTCCTCACCTGCACTCAGGTTGGGGAGGGAGGTTGCGTGGGGGTCAGGCCTGTGCCTGACGGGGGAACTGAGTGTGGGCGGGGTGGCGCTGGGCGGCGGCCCTGCAGTGGCGGTGGCCCTGCAGTGGCGGTGAGGACAGAGGTGCTGACATGGGCTGCCCCGCACTGTGGGCTGCATGTGAATATGTGAAGATTTGTGAGAACAGAGACAGTGCCTGAGGGGACCTGCGACCCCCACCCGCCACCAGCATCCACACATGACAACAGTGTCTTAGTTTAACTCAACAAATGTGTCTTGAGGGGTTTCTGTGTCCGTCCCTGGCTTGGCCCCAGGGGCAGATGTAGCTAAGACAGGGTACTTGCGCCCTCGGAGCTCGGGGTTTCCATAGCACAGCATTCGGACACTGGTGATTTTCCTGGATCACACACAGAGCTATGCCAGAGAGCTCTGCAGGGCCCCATGTGTCCTTTTGGGCCTTTGGGACGGTATCTAATAGAGCATGACACAAGGACTATGTCCTGTCACAAAGTGCAGGCTCAGGGGCTGGCTGCTGGGTGGGAATCCCACTCAGCGACTTACCAGCTGGGGGTCCTCCTCAGACCTTTTAATCCTCTCTGTATCTCAGCTTTCTCCTCAGTAATGTGGGGATACTATCACCACCACCACCATCACCACCTCCACCACCATCATCACCTCCACCACCACCATCACCACCATCTCCACCACCATCACCACCACCACCTCCCTCACCATCACTGCCACCACAAGCTTCACTGCCACCACCACCAATTGCCACCATCACCACCACTACCACCATCATTGCTAAGAGGTGAGCACAGTACCTGGGCATTGTTAGTAGTTACTAAGAAGGAGCAATAGCTTTTGGGGAATAGGAGGGAGGGAGTCCCAGGCAGGGGACCATGGCAGGCAGGACCTTGGCGTGCTGGGGAGCAGCGGTGGCTGGGGGAGCTGAGGGTGTGGAGGTGAGTGCAGAAGTGGCAGGTGGTGGGTGGGGAAGCAGGGAAAGGCCTTGTGTGCCATAATAAGGAGTTTGAAATTTATTGCAAAAGCAGCTGGGAATGATGGGAGGTTTAAAGTGGATAACAAGAATCATAACCTGTTCTGATTCTTGTTGGAAGACTCATTCTGAGAGAGCCTGGGGCATAAACTGCAGGCAGAGGGTGTGTGTGTGCACGTCTGTGTGTGAGGGCCAAGAGCACAGGCTGAAGGACCTTTCTCTCCTTGTTCCCAAAGGGCTCAGATCCTGTCCTGGGGTTCTCAGTCCTGGCAGCACACTGACTTCACCGGGGGAGCTGTAAAAGCACATGGATCCAGGCCCCACCCCAGACTGTCAATTAGGATTTGGGGGAGAAGTCTGGACACAGGAATTTTTAAGCCCCTGGTGATTCTAACACACAGCCAGCCAGGTGCCTGCCTGGACCCCTCCTCTCCCACCTCTGCCCTTCACGTCAGGCAGGCTGGGCAGGTCGCCATGGTCTTACCTTCTGGATCAAGCTGGCAAACTGCAAGTTTGCTGACTGTGAAATATTTAGGACCGTGCTGTAGGCATTTTCACCCCTGTTCTCCAGCAGGGCCTCCACTGCCACCCGCCGGCGCGTGCTCTCTACGATGAACACCGTGGTGTCGAAGGACAGCGTGTACGCGGAGCAGTCCTGGGCAGGCCTCCTCAGCACCCTCTGGCAGTACTCCCTGCAGGAAAGAGACCGCCAGGGTCAGGTGAAGGGGGAGTGCAGGGTGGAGGACTCCTGTTTCACCTCTCCACTCAGCACGTTTCCCCTCAGGCTTTGGCTGCCAGGAAGCTCAGAGCTAAATGTGAAGACAGTTCCGATGGTTAGCTTAGGTGGTTGGAACATTTTCTTCTTCGTCCTTCCACGAGGTTTGGGCGGGCTATTTCTACTTATTGTATACGCTGTGGTGTATCATGGTCTAAATCGTCTCATAGTTGTTCCAAAGTTGACCACAAGTTATTTGAAAATATATTACATAAATTTAAAATAGGATATTGTTCCTTATTTTTGCTCGTATGTTAGTTTGTTTCTTCCAGGGGACTGTGGGCACCTCCTGCCAGTCTCCTTGGCATGGAACCCAAGTGGTCACTCAGTGAACCTTAAAGGTCACCTCGTCTGGGGGTTGGAGGATGAGGACCTGGATCTCCAGGCCCCTGGCCTCCACCTTTGGCAGTTTTGTAGTGTGGGCTCCAAAGGAAGGGTCCGTTTTACGGAACGGTTTGAAGACGCTGGTTCAGACCAGTAGCATGCACTTCACAGAGCAGGCACCCGGGGCCCAGAGAACAGAGACCTGCCTGAGGGCACATAGGAGTTACAGGCAGAGCCTGGGTGAGACTCGGGCTCCAGTATCAGAGTTTCATCCATGCTGCTTATGAGAAGGATGTGCAGAAAGTGATCCAGGGCCCTGGGGGCGTCGGCTCCCCCAGCAAGGAAGGAAGAGGAGTCAGGGTAGGGGCAGGGAGGAGCCGAACTCACATGGCTGTGGGCAGGTCACTGCGGGCATCCAGCAGGAGGTCGGGGACGCAGTTCTCGTCCTCGTTGCAGCCATTCCAGAAGGGCACCTGGGCCAGGGAGAGCCAGGGGTGGGCGGCTGCATAGGAAACCCGCAGCCTGGAGCCCCGTCTTTGCCGCGGGCCGTCTCTCGCCCCCCAGCACCCCAGCTCCTCTCTCTGTCACACTGGACGCGGGCTGTCTTTCCTGACCTTCTCGCAGACCCCTTGCTGGCTGCTGCTCATGCTTTTGCGTGGATTTTAACTTGTTTAAAACATGGCTGGAAACTCAACTCTTTCTGGGTCCCTCTCAGTTTTTAACCGAGCTGGTAGCACAAAATACCCACTCACACAGCAGAGCAGTTCCAGTGAAAATGTACTGATTACCACCGTGTGGGGGGCCAGGTCTTGTGATACCAGAACTCTAGGATGGGGAAGACCCGGCTGCTGCTCTCAGCTCGTGGAAAGACTGGAGTGTGAACAAATAATTACAGTGTGAAATGTGCAAAAAATAGAAATCTGTCTGATGAATAGAAGAGGCAGAGGAGAGGAAACAGTTATTTTGCCCTGTAGATGGTCAGAGGAGGCTTCCGGGAAGCTCGGGCAAGCTCTGAAGGAGCACCGGTTTGCTGGGTGGACCAGAGGGAGAGGGGAGTCCAGGGGGAAGGGCGAGCCTGTGCAAAGGTCCTGAGACATGAAGCAACATGGGGAGTCTGGGCAACGGCGGGTAACTGGGTGACGCTATAGTAAGGGGTGGAGACCAGAGATGCGCCCAGGCCTTGGGGTCACGCCTTGCGAGTGACGGGACCCACTGACCGCTTTTGGCAGGAGGGTGTCCTGCCGGACCTGTGTACTGAAGGCTCCCTCTGGCTTCTGTGGGTGGGTGGACTTGAAGAATCAAGGCTACAGGCAGGGAGACCATTGAGGAGTTTCCCTGAAAGGTTCGAGAAGGGGGTGATGTGACTGGTGTTGGTGTGGTAGTGGGTGTGGAGAGGCAAAAACAGGTCAGGGACCTCGGAGGTGGGATCAGCACGTCCCGGAGTTCCAGGGGGCGAAGGGAGGAAAGGGACCAGGGTGTCGGCTGAGTTTTGCTTTCAGTGTCTGGAAGGACGGTGGCACCGTCCATTCATTCATAAGCAGAGGGGACGGGGAGGGGGCTCAGGCCGCCGCGCACTCGAGTCTGGAGCTGAGGGGCAGCACCTGGCAGGACCGAGAACACAGCCCGAACCCAGGGCGCGGTGAACAGGCGTCACAGCGGCCACGCATATCCTGAACGCATTAACTTTTCTCGAAGGGGAGCTCCCTGGCCTCTACCCGGATCCACACGCTGTGACTGCGACTCACTGCTGCGGAGCCCGCCCCCCGGCTCCTCCCTCGCAGGTGGGTCTGCGCCGGAAAGAAGACAGCAGAGCCATGTAAAGCAGGGCAGAAAGAGGTCATTCCGTGAAGGCACGCAGTTCAAGACACTTGGCAGCCTCGGGGGCTTCACTGTATTGGAGTGACCGTGTCATTTTGGTCATTTTAAAATATCTCCCACTTCTGCCCAGCGTACTCTAAGACGTGTGAAAACTGCATAGTAACCTTTGGGGAAATTTCTACCCAGTTCCCTAAAAGGAGTAATTTAATGGGATGAGCAGTTGTTACACTCCATTGTCTGGAGCGGCTCATTCCCCCGAGAGGTGAGACATCACAGCACGAGAACAGCTGGGCATTTAATAGATGCTAAATAAGAATGCGTAGAAGAGTGATGGCAAGAATGCCTCTAATTGGCTGGGGGCTAGAAATCCAGATTCACAGGATTTCTAGAAGTCTAGCTGCTACTCAAAGCCCTCAATAGTATGGCCCGGACCGTCTTTTCCAGCTCTCTCTCTCACCTCTTCCTCGCACATCCCTCCACTGGCTGTTTTGCTCGTCCACACCTTGGCTACGCTGCGCCGGTGCTCCCCGAGTGACAGCCCATCCTCCCCATCTCTGCATGTCTGAGTCCTGTCTACCCTTGAAGGTCCAGTTGAAGGGCACTGCCTCCAGGAAGTCCCCCTGCCCCATCATCTGGTTGCTCGATCACACTTCCTCTGAGCTGTTCCGCCCGGCCCCCAACCCTGCCCTGAGACCGCCGGTGTCAGAGTGGAGAGCGTCCTGCACATTAACCCGCATCACGTGCTTTTCTGCCTGCACGTAGGATGAGCGACACGCACTCACCGATTCATTTGCTGTCAAGGCTTTGTAACTACTGTGGCGGGGAAAACGTTAATGACTTAGTGCCCCCAGACTTTCCCCTCTCCTGGGTTTGCCCGCCCATCTCTCCCTCTCTTGAACTGCATGTTAAGGCAGCCTCTCCTGTGTTTGTGACTCAGAAGCAGGGAGAACGGGGAAGAGTGTGAAGGTCGAGGGGTGGGTGGTGGAGTGTGGAGGTCTGGGAAAGGGGGGATGCCAGAGGAGCTGGGGTGGGGGTTTGAGAGGGGTGGGCGGGAGTAAAGAGGGGATTTTCAGAAGTGTTGTTTGGGTCCTTTCATGTCGGAGAAATACACGTAAGAATGTGAGTGTCTGAAATTCTGTTTGCCAGCTGGATTCTATACAGTAACCCTCAGAGACCGGACCTCATGAGTCACGGTGCTGAAAGCTTTTGGGTGTATTTTAGAGTTGTTTGCTAATCCCATGGGAGGCTCCATTCCACCCATGTTGCCTGCTCTCCCGGCCCAGCTCTGATAGAGGGGGCAGCTGCCTGATATTTTTCTGAGCGGATGTATGATGTACGAGGAGCGGCAGGAGTGGGAGCATCTAGTGTCAGATTGCGGAAAATTCGGATGGCCCCTTGCGCCAGGGGTTAGAGAATGTGGTTGAGGGTGAGGCCAGAGCCGAGGGTGAGGCTAGAACCACCTGGTTTGGGGAGGACCATGAATAACTCAGTCGTTCAGCAAGCCACAGACCAGGCTCTCTTGGACTTCCTGGGCCCTCACCTGTAAATGAGGTGGTGATGGAGACCTAAGCCCCTCTGGTCCTGTGAGTCCCGGGTCCTGTGATCCACTCAGTGCTCACCCTGTGTAGGTGTGTGGGGGACCCTCCAAAAGGAGAAGGCCCTTACCCTCGAAAAATTGCTCAGCACACATCACAAGGAATGAGGGAAGGAGCCGTGTGGTGCGTTTGCTGGGCGGGAGGTGGGAAGGTGTGCTGGGGGAGAATTCCTCTGCACCTGTCACTCTCAGGTCGGGGCTTCCGGGAGGAGGTGGGTGTGGGGCTGGGGTGCGCCCCCGAGTTGTGTGCCCTGCGTGCCAGGACATACCGAGACTCTGAGGGTAGTGGGCCAGCCATCGTCCAGCATGGGGCCGTGGTCGGGGTCCTGCAAGGCATACTCGACCGAAAAGGTCACTGGCTTCACGTAGTCAGCAGTGTCCTGTGTGGGAGGAGGTGGGGTGGGGTGAGGGCTGAGGGAACGCCCGTTCTGGGCCAGAGCCGCTGAGAGAGGATTTCACTTCCCTGAACCCGGAGGGCAGTGCCCTGTCTGCCCTCAGCATGAGTCCAGGATGCAGGAGCTGCCTGGGGTGGGGGCTGGAGGGTCCCAGGAGGGGCCGCAGCTAAAGAGTATGCGTCCTGGAAAGGACCCTGGGCTTGGCATGTGGCAATCTGGCTTCTTGGGTGTTTCACCAAGCTCCTGGTCACCCTTCAAGGCTAGGCACCCATCTCCCCCATACCTTGGCCTCCAGGAAGCCAGGCAGCACCCACCCTCACATCCTGCCCAGCCCTGTCATGGCCACTTCCCATGTGCATTCAAACTCCCTGATTGTGTGTCTGTCTCCCTCCCTCAGAAGCCTCTTAGCTCTGTCCTAGCACTGTGACAGGGCTTAATAAGTGTGTTAAACCCATGATGGAAAACCTGTGACCAGTGCAGGGCTGATTCAGGTGGCCCTAAGTATAAATGGTAGAAGGGGATGCCTAGAGCTGCCAAAACAATCTCCCCCAGGGACCCCAAGTCCTGACATAAGTGGCTTCTTTGTATTAAGGCAGTGTCTCTCAAACTTGAACTGGCATCAGAATCTCCTGGGGGTCGGGGGAGGGCTATTAAAACACTGAGTCCCACCCCCAGGGTTTCTGATTCAGGAGGTCTAGGATGGGGCTTGAAAACGTGCGTTTCTAACAAGCTCCCAGGTGGCGGCGATGCTGCTGCTCCAAGGGCCGCACTTGGACAGCCAGTGCACCAGCCCATCAGAAGAGGCACCCTGTCAACACAGGAGGACTTCTCGCCTCATGCCAGCTTTTTTTTTACTTTGGCCATTGTGTCCTGGGGTCAGCAGGCTCTGAATGTCCCCTGCGGTGTCCCTGAGGCTGGAGCTGTGGCCTGGGTGCTTGAAGTTTCTGAATGAGGTGAACTTCTCATCCTCTTCTTTGCCTGCTGCTTCTCTCTCTGCCAGGACGGCCTCTGTCTGCCCTCCCTCCCAGCTTATCCACTCCGCTGGCCTGCCTTGCCTGGTCTTCAGTTTCGATCGATGCCCATTTAGTCTTTTTTCTGAGCCATGGTCCCTGCTGGCCGACCCTGTTCTTTCTGCTAGACCTCAGTGAGTGCTGCCTCCCTCCCCGCACTCCATCCCCTGCTGGGGAACCTTTGGGAACTTGAAAGGTGGGGAAGAAGGAATTTCAGAGGAGGGCACTGTCAGGTGGTAGGTTGTAACTTTTTCCCTGGGGCCAGAGTATGGGGTGGCCACGGTCCAGGACACGGCCCTCGGGCTGGCCTCCTAGGTCTGCTGGCACCAGCTGGACTCTCTGGCTCCCCCACGGCAGCACCCCCTCCAGCTCTGTGTCCCCTTCCTGTAGGAACTTGGGTCCTGCTAGTGGGGCTGCTGGGCATCAGGCTCACCAGGACATGGAAGGTGATCCGATCACAGTGTTCCTGGCTGGAGGAGAGCAGAACAGCCCTGTTTGTGTATCGGTCCCCACCCTCATCCAGGTGGGCTCGTGGCGTGTACCGCCTCTCGTCCATGGTGGCATTGTACCTGATACCTAAAGGAGGGAGAGGCCAAGACCATGAAGGTGAAGTCACATTTCCATCTAAGACTATTTGCCTCTCATTTAAAATAGCCTCTGGAAAGTCACCCTCCTCCAGGAAGCCCTCCAGGCTTGCCAGGAAAGAACTGCTCCTCTCCCCTCAGGGAGGCCCAGTGTGGGCAGGAAACTCCCAGGAGGAGAGCAAGCAATGCCATGAGAAAGAAGAAAAGGAAGAAACTGGAGAGTAGAGGGAGGTAGGAGGAGGAGAAAGGGAGTTGGGGCTGACAGTAAAAGGAAAGACAGGAAGAAATGGAGAGAAAAGTGAATGTGGTAGTAGAGGAGAGAAGACAGGCCAAGGGGTCAGGGTGATGCCCGTTTGAGCCCCTCCTGGAGTCAACACGACTTTCCACCTCTCTGCTTTCCTCTTCCCAGCTCTCACCCTCAGCTCTGGGATCCCATCACGTCTGGTTCACAGGCTCTGCAGGTGGCAGGTCCCATCACACCAAGGAGGATGAGCCAGCCCCCACCAGCTTCCCACCCATTCCTCAAACTTAAGATTCTGTTCCGGGGTTAAAGGTCTACAGCCTCTTCCCCTTCAATTAGGCTGATCTTGTGTTGAATCCAGGAAAGGCTCAGTCCCTTCTCCTGGAACCCAGCTGGTCCTCTGGGTATGCCAGGTCCTTGCACCTCTCTCCTTTCACAGGGAGAAGTGGAAAGAAGGGCACAGTCACCCAGGCCTGACTTTGTCCTCATCTTGACCCAGACACCTGTTTCGTCTTCATCTGGTTGACCCTGCTCCTTGGCTGAGAAGCTGTCTGTAGTCCCCACTTCCTGCACAGGCCCAGCCAGGTCCTGGCCTGGCCCTAGAACCAGCAGCTGTCACTTCCTAGAGCTGCCTGGTCCCAAGGCTGCCAGGAGCAGGTGTCTGGCCCCAGCCTTAACTGAAAGAGGAGTGATGGACTCCTCTAGCAGATGAACCGCCTGCTACAGACTCACTCCTACTCCCGGCAGTGATCACCACTATCTGGGCCTTCATCGGCCTGATCACCTGGTTTCCGAACCACCCCCTCCACTGCCACCTGCCCCAGGTCTGACTCTTTCTCTGCACCTGGGCTGACTGAATGGCTTTCACACCCCAGTTTACTCCACTGCTTCCAGTCCTCTGTTCTGATCCAAACTGCACCCCAACTACCTCTTTCTTCTCCTGGCCTTGCCCTCGGTCACCATGGCTCACTGCCATCCCCAAGCAGGCATGATATCCCTTCTCTGTCCCTTGGAATTAGAGCACTGAATGGGCATCCAGCAGTCATCGAAGGTGGCCCTAGGTGTGACCTGGCACTTATAACCCAGGTTTTGACGCAGAGCAATCCCGAAGTCCATGGTGGGGGTGGGGTGGGGAGAGGGGTCTGGTTTACCGACTGTCGCTGTTTGGAAATGGGGTGCCAGGAAGACGGGTGTGAAGCAGAGGAAGGCGGCCAGGCAGGTGGCATCTCTGCCGCTGCGTTTGCAGTCCCGGTGGAAGATGTTGATCTTGGCCGGCTCAAAGTGGAGGCTGGCATTGATCTGAACCACGGGGCGGGACCTGGAGAAGAAGGGCGTGTAGCTGGAGCAGGGTGGACCCAAGGTGGCCCTGCTGTGACCTGGGGGAAAGGTGGAGGGCCAGATGGGAGTGGACTCTGCAAGACCACCCCTGGAGGGTGAGGCAGGGTGTGGGGCTGGGGGTGCAGAGGAGCCCTAGCTGTTGAAGGATTGGGCAAAAGGTGCACAGGTGATGAGGGGTGGGTTCAGTGACCTCCTTGACCTTTGAGGCAGCCCTCCCCTGTTTTCCTCGCTGCGGACCCTACCAGCTTCCTTTTGCCTCCTCTTCACTTTTAGGTCGGTGGTTCCCAACCCGGATAAACAGTAGAATAACCTGGAGAGCTTAAACAAAGTCCTGGTGCTGAAGTCACACTCCAGATCAAATGAAATCAGAATCAGCATCGACCTGTCTTAGAGTGGAGCGAAGTTTTAATGCAGTGGCACGTCTCCTGGGGATCTGTGGAAGTGCAGATCCTGATCTGATAGGTGGGTACAGATGCTGCTTTTCTAGCAAGGTCTAGGGTGCTGCTGCTGCTGCTGCTGCTGCTGTGCTCGGTCCGTGGACCAGACCTGGAAGAGCTGGGGGGGTCGAGGCTCCCCGGGGGGTCCCAGTGTGCAGCCACAGTAGGCAACCAGTCCCTGTACTGGAGATTGTGCCCCGGTGTGCCTGGCACTGCCCACCCAGGCAGCCGAACGTCCTCTTCTATTGACTGGTCTAAGTCAAACACATTCAGGGAAGGAAATGTATCACTTTCCAAACCTTGCGTTTGTATAAAACGAAATAAGTGTAGTGTGATTTAGATGCTTCAGAGATTCAGCGTGCTTGTCTGTGCTAATGACACTCTGCTCTTTTTAGCGTAAGGGGAAGTGCTGCCTCCTCTGCGCTGAGGAGTGAGAAGGGTGAGGTGGAGTCTTGGCCTCACTGGTCCACTCCTGCCCCCCAGCCCTTGGGCAGGTCACATGGTCTCTCCCATGGGAACTGTAAAACTCACAGCAGGTGAGTGAGACGGTGTAGAGCGCTGTGTAAACGCAATAGTTTATATCAGCGGTTCTCAAACTCAGCTACCCGCTGGTAACAAACACCAGTGGTGTCTCGCTCCCCCAGAAATTCTGCTTCAGGTGGTTTGGGTAGAACCTGGGCAGCGAGAGTTCTAAAAGCTCCCAGGCGACCCTAATGGGCAGTCAGTCCCATGTGAGACCCAGGGGATCGGGCCATCCAGTCTCCTCAGTGGGTTCTGTCCACAAGTTCATCACTGCTCAGGGCTTTGGAGGAAAGCAATCTCTGTATTAGAGATATGTGCTTTCCTACTGGCAGAGAAGGGAGGTCTGTTCCTTTAAGTAGCTGGAAAGGCTGAAGTTGAAAAAAACGCCTAAGTAGCCAGAGCTTTAGGGTAAATTCTAAGAGAGGCTTTTTGACACTAAAAGCTCAAAAATCTTAGAACTCCCTTGAGAAGAGGGATTGGAACTTGAGAATAATTCACAGTCATTTCAGACAAAGGAGATTTGTAATCACGATGGGGTAAGAACAGGGTGAGTTTGGCTGACAGTGATTAAAGACGAGGGACAAAGATCCCAAAGCCTGGCTTTTAAGCCCAGTATCCATCACGAGTCTCGGGAGAGCCCAAGAGTCAAGAAAAGCGAAGGAACCAACCACAAAATCACAGCGTTGCCAAGGCCGCCCACCGCCAGGTCGACAAGCCCATCCTCGTTGAGGTCCAGTTGCCCGTGTAGGCTGCAGCCAAAATACTGGAGGCCGGGAGCCAGCTCCGAGGCGGCGATTCTCTAGGGAGCAGGAGGGAGAAGCTGGGACCTGACACTGTTAGAGCCGGTTGGGGCATGGCCACCCACACAAATGGGAACCCTGGAGGGAGCCTGCCGGAAACCATCAGGATGCTTCTCCAGCCCAAAGCTGTCTGCTGGGCTGGGCTGGCACCTGAAATTTCTACCATTAAGTCAGACTTTTGGATTAAAGTACTGTGTCTGAAAAGAGTTCCCCATTAAGTGTAAATATATGTTACCTGGCAGGTAACCCAATTGGTATCTCTAACCGTGGCATGCTGACGATCTTACTAATAACATATCGAGCAACGATAATGACCCTGAGGGGCTGGGGCCTGGGATGGGTCACTTTTGAGGGGAGCAAGGGGTCCAGCATGAGGCATTTCTGGAGAAGAGCGAGCCCAGGTGGGAGTTCTCTGCTGTGGTCACGTGCATGAACGCATGTGGTGGGGGTGAGGTTCCGGCCTGGGGCTCTGTTGTTGCTGCTGTCGGTAGGGAGAAGGTGCCCATTTTTCCTGAAGAAACATGTACCCATTTTATCGCTTTGACACAAGGCAAGTAGAGCTAGGTGGCGCGAATGCTTTCCTGGGCGAGGACACAGCAGACAACCCCAAACGCAGTGGCCGAGCCCGAGCTACAAGGCCTCCGGGTCCCAGCCCTGCCCACGGGCGCTACCTGCTTCGGCGTCTTCAGGAGGCTGCCTCGGAGGCCGTGGAAGATGTAGATGGCCCCTTGGTGGCTGTCCTCCAAAGGCGCTCCCACCGCCACGTCGTTGTAGGAGTCTTGGTTGAGATCCCGCACCGAGACAATGGAGGAGCCAAATCGGGCATTCTGGTAGCTGTGGGAATCCTTCAGGGTTCCGTCGTACACAAACCGGCTCTGTAAAACCAGGCCAGGAAGAGGCCCCGGGGACTTGGCAGGGGCCCTCGGGGTCACGGTCCCCCCTGGCCTGCAGCGTCCTCGCTCCACCCCGTCTTCCCCAGCATCCCCTCTCTGGCCACAGAAACCTAGTGACAAAGGAGCTTTCTAGCCTCCCCTCGCTGGCTCAGCAGGCAGGTGCTGACCTCTCTTGTGACTCAGTTTCCCTCGGGCATGCGGGAGTGAAGGCAGGGACCAGGTGCCCCGGGAGGCTGCTAGCCGCACGGAGCAGTACCTGTCTCAGGCTGTAGACGTACACCCTGCCTCGCTCTCGACCCTCGCTGAAGAACATGGGCGCGCCCACCAGCAGGATGTCGGTCACGCCGTCCCCGTCCACGTCCACCGAGGTGATCTCACTCCCGTAGTAGGACCCTATCTGCGGCACGGAGACGGGGGCGGGCTGTGGGCTGGGGTGCGGAGAGGCCTCCCCGGGCCATGCAGGGGCACCAACGACGGCCTCTGCCTGGGGATTCGGGGTGATGGAGCCAGGAGGTCCTCCCCTCCCCATGCCTCTCACCGCCACCCCCCCGCCCCAAGGAGTGGACTTGCCCCATCAGTTTGTCTTTCCTTCCCCTCTTTTCTCCCTCAGCCGTCTCCATCCCCACTTTTCTTTCCCACCTCGGTGAGGGCGCCGCCCACCCACTCATTCAGAGGGTCCCCTGGCTCCACCCTTCCCCTGACCCCCCCCTTCTGTGGTCTTCCAGGGTGTCCTGCCTGGAGTTGGCCAAACATGGCCCCGATCCTTCTATTTCCCTCCTCTGCTGACTCTTCCCTAGGCGAGGCCCCATCCAACGGCCTCCCTGCCTGCAGGCCGGCCCCTTCCAGCCCACCCCCACGGGCAGCCAGAGTGGCCTCCTAGCAGCTGACCATGTTGCTTCCTTGATTTTGGGACAAAGTCCAAACTCTGCTGCATGACCCTGCTGGACCGAACCCCCTCCCCCTCCCCCAGCCTCCAGCCCCCATGTCTGGCTCCCAGACCCCCTCCTGCCACACCCAGTGATTTCTCTTCTCCAAAAGGCCCAGACCCTGCCTGGGTTCCAGGCTTCCCTCGGCACAAACTTTTTTCTTGTTGGCACTTCTTTCCTTTCCTCCCTCCCCTTGAGTGTCTGCCATCCCTCAGATCACTCCCTCTGCAGGTGCTTTATGAGGGTGGGTGCTGTGTCTGCGGTGTCCTCTGCAGGCCTGGGGGCCCCACCCAGCACACAGGAGGCACTCAGTAAGTGTTCATGGGTCAGTGGGTCACCCAGGAAAGGGAAGGAGCCCTGACCAGGAATGGGTCCTGCATGACAGCCTCGAGTCCGCACACGTGAGCCTCACGGTCCTCAGTTTAGAGGGAAGGGACTGAACAGAGAATGTGAGTCACTTGCCCGAGGTCAGAAGGCTGGTCATGGCCAAACTGGACTGGAACTCGGTCTGTTTGACACCCGAGCCCTGACTCTCCCTCCCCCAGTCATCTCCTGGCTTAGGGGGCTTTCAGAAGCACGAAGAGCTTTTCACTGAAGAGAAAGATAAAAATACAGAAGAGGGAGAAAAAAAATCATAAGCACTGGGTGGGGGAGGAAAGTGATGTGTTTGCCTAAAGTAATTAAGAGGCAGACAGCAAGTAAGCGAGGAGGGAGGGAGATTGTCCAAAATGTGGCCTCAGCTATGTGGGTCATGGTGATTTAGAATCCACTTAATTTAGCTGCCTTCAGCACTGCGGTTTCTCCTTCGGATGTTGGAGGCAGGGCTGGGCAGTAAAAATGTCATAAATTCATCAGCAAATTCCCTCTAGCTCTCAAAGTCTAGCCTTGGATTCCCTGGGGGGGACTGTGGGTGGGGAGGGAGGAGGGTGGGGAGGGTGGAGGCCGGGGAACAGAGCAGTGCCCTGGTCCTCCATGAAATGATGGCTTCCTATGGCCGGAGGGGTTTAGGTTAGACCCAGTGAGGAGCTTGTCCTCATGGACAGGGCAAGTGCAGAAGACGAGGCAGGAGATAGGCTGTTCCCAGGCTCTGGAGAGCTTGGGGCAGGGGGAGCTGGGAATGACAGCAAAGACCAGGACAGGGCCCAGCCTAGGCCAGGGTGCCATGGGGCTGGATGCTGCCAGTCAGAAGGGGCTGAGGCCGGGTTTTGGCATTTTTGGGAGTCAGGGGGTGGCATAATGCAGACAGCCCACCAAGAGTCCTGGATTCTGAACTTGACCTGGCCATGAATCCACTCTGTAACCTTGGAAAAGCTATGTTGCTTCTTAGGACCACAGTTTTCCTCAGCTGTCGAAATGACTTTTCTGTCTTCTGAACTTTTCACCACCACTGACTCTATCATAGCTTTCTAATTGGCATTCATGACCATCCAACACGAGACTCTCAGCAGCGCGGTCTGGTTGCCCACCACATCCCCAGCGGGGCAGTGGCGTTGGCTGTGGGGCCATTCTGCATTGTCACTGTTCCGGGAATAGGGAAGAAGCTGGCGTCTTGGCGAACCCGTGGGGCCTTGAGTGGGTGGATGCACAACTCCTGGCAGCATGAAGGTGGCGTGAGGAACATGACTGCCCCCCAGGCGCCCTCGTAGCCCAGGCCTTAGTCTGGATGTGGCCTCTAGCCCTGGACTCTACACACGACCAGGGAGAAGCTGGCAGTCGGGGGCAGAGGTCCACGAAACGGAGGCAAGTTCTCCAGCTTCCCCTGGCTGCGTCAGGGACCAGGGTCTGGCTTTCTGGGGATGGGTCGGTCCAGCTACAAGGCTGGTGTGAAGGAGATATATGTCCCCCAACCAGGAAAGATGTTCGTGGGCCTGGGGCCATTCTACCAAGAGGGAAGAGATGGCTTCCAGAGACCCCTCCAGCCCAGCCTTTCCCATTTGTCCAGCCTTCTTTGTCCCCCACCCCAAAACTCCCCCTTCATTACCTGTTCACCCCGCAGGGCCTGGTGGATGGTCAGACTCCGGTTGTTGTGCATCGTGAACAGGATGGCTTTGCCGGTGTGGTTGAACCGGGGGGCTCCAGCCACGTACACTCGCCCCTGCCTGGAGGACACGACCGATGTGACTGTGTACCCTGCCGCAGGAGGAAACAGGCTGGTCTCTGGCCCCATGTGCTCAGCAGGCCCTGCCAGGGCCCCCGAATGGCTCAGCTGTGCCAGAGGGCAGGCCGGCGCAGGGAGTGCACTCAGGGAAGGCTGGGCAGATGCGCTAACTCAAGGCAGTCCTTCCCAGGCCTGTACCCCGTGCCCCGGTTGGAGGAATAAAGGAAGCCAGGTGGGGCCACTGAAAGGGCCTGGAATGTGCACAGCCCCTCCTTCACCTGCAGGCTTGGCTTTTGACCCCCACCAATGGTCTCTCGGGGACCAAACAGTATCCTCTTCATTCCCATACACCCCTGCTATGTGGCTCATGAAAACCAGTGTTGTCTGTGTGGGCATAAGGATCTCAGGGATTCTCGCAGCCCCAAAGCTTCAAGACTTGAGGGAGGGAGTGCCCAGCCTCCTCTCAGGCCACACATGCACCACGGGAAAGAGGGAGAAATGGAAGCCCGGGGGCTCTTTGGAAAGGTGCCAGTGTTCTCAGGATGGCATTGCCCGATCACTGGGACTCTCAAGTTGCCCACCCAGCATCTGGAAGGAGGGTGTGTAGCGTCTTCAGGCAATTCTCCTGAAAGGGGGCAGGTGTGCAAGCTGAGAGTCCCACTTCCTGCCAGGCGATCTTGGACTGCATCTCAGTTTTCAGAAGGTGTCAGGCCTGTTGGCAGTTCCTGGGCGGTTTCTGGGGAGTGATGTCTCTTTCTGCCATGTGTACATGTGCACGTGACACTGTCACTCGGGTCCTGCCAGTGGGCCCCGGAGTGGCTCCAGGTGGCACAGACGAGCTGATTCAGGGGCAGGAGCATGGGAGTAGCAGGCGTCTACTTTGGTTCCAGACACACATTTTTTTGGCTCTTTGAAGTGTGTTCTGGGAAATGGGGCTTGAAGGGTCAGGAAAGGCTGGGACGCTGCATGGGGGTCACCAGAGTGGCTGTGTATTTGGCACAACTGTGGATACCTGTCTGAGGGCAGGGCCTCGAGATGTGGGGCAGAGACTGCTTCTGAGCTGAGCCCTCGGTGGCACGACCAGGAGTGTTTCCCGTCGGCCCTCACTGTTTGGACTTCCACATGAGGAGGGATGGGTGGTGGTGGGAGGGGCCTGGGGGCCAACTGCGGTGGGGCAAGTGTGGCCTGACCCCCAGAGCTCCAAGCAACGTTGAGAACTTCCTGCTTCCATCAGTCCGTCGGTGGCGGCTTCAGTTTCCATGTGGCTCCTTGGCCAGCAGGCAGGGCCACCCGAAAGCTGAGCCAGCCTCCCTGAAGGCCTGAGGAGCGGACTGGGCCAGAAGGCTGTAGAGCCTCCTCAGTGTTCAGGCAGAGAGCCTGGCCTCCCAGTCCCCTTCTCTCATGCCCCTGCTCTCTCAGGGCACCTGAGAATCTTCTCCACCCACCCAAGGTGGTGACTGCGGTTAAGGCCAGACAGTTGGGCTTCCTGAGGGGCCTTCGGCCTGGCTCTACCCACCAGGATCTTTGGAAGGAGGAGGAGCATCTAGAAGCAATCCCTGGAGCACATTTCAGGTAGAGGTGCATGGCTTGTCATTTACTCTACCTACTTACTTGCGAGGCATGGTGGGCACCAGTCTGAAGAGTGATGGCCCTGACCGGTGCTTGAATCAGCACCGGATGCTCGTGCCGCATGTGGGCGAGTTCTGGCTCTCCCAGAGCCCCTCCCTGCCCGCTGCCCTTCGCCCGCCCTCACTCTGGTTCTCACCCAGGTACGCGCCATGGTTCTTGAGCTCCTCGGGGAACTCCTTCAGGTAGGACTCTCGGAGAGGAATGACCTTCCCACCGCTGGTCTCCTTCAGCACGGCTCCGTTCCAGTCATAGGCACCGACGGCTCCCAGCAGAATCCCGTCCTGGCATCGGGGAGGGGACATGCATCAGCTCTTGCCCCCCAGGTGCCCCTCTCTGGGAAGCCACACTAGGTCCTGCACCATGAGGCATCTGCCAGCCACCCTGGGCACCTTGTCCTGGATTCCTATTTAATGGCCCAACTTGTAGCTGGGATCTTTGGCTTTTGAATGAGTCAAGGACTCATTCCTTGTCCAACTTAACACACAGGCATTTTTGTCTCAACTTGTTCTTGGAGCAAAACGGGTCAAGAGAATCCCAAGGATGGGATCTTAGGAGAGAAAGAATGTTCTAGAAAGAAACTCCAAATCCACGACCAAACCTCCATTAGTCTTTGGGCTTCAGAACCCCTCCAGGAAATCTCTTGTCACTATTCCTTCCTTCTGACACTCCTTCAAGTCGTGCCCTTGTCCTTGGCCTCCTTCCACATTCCTTTGTAGTGTCTGAGTTGCTTCCCTGCATAGAAATCCTATTTCTTCATTTTTTAAGTAAAAATTCACTGACTGTTTACTTTTTGCCAGACACCTCATGGAGCTCAAAGATCCTAAACGAATACATAGATAATTGTAATAGTTGCAAACTATAAATGTGATGAGGACTGTAATAGATGCCCCAGTGAGGTTTCATTTAGATTGAGACAGAGGTCAGCAAAAGCGTTTTGAACAAGCGATGCTTACCAGACACTGGGAGGGGGTGGGGACAACTTGTGCAAAGGTCCTGGGGCTGGAGAGAGTTTAGAGCCTCTGGTTTTAAGGAACTGAAGGCTGTCTGATGGTGTTTGACTGGAACAGTGAGTGAGTGGGGGCGAGTGGTTCAAGATGAGGCTGGACAGATGAGCCAGGGCCATCCATGACCACCAACCCCGAGGGCAGAGCTTGTCATTAGTTGGAAGGTAAGCGGATGCTGCAGTTCTTGGGCGGGAAGACAGGAGGCTCTGGCTCCTGGAGGCAAGGTCTCCACGTGACTGAGTCCAGGGGTCTTTCCCGAGGACTGGGTCCACTCGTACTCTGGGCTGCTCCTGTGCCCTATCCACTGCCATCCCACCTCCTTAAGCAACCCAGGGAACTAGTGGGCTCGGGAAGACAAACAGCAAGCACTTGGAAGAGGAAGAGGAGTGAGCAGGGGCAATGAGGGACTAGAAGGGTGGTGGAAGCAGGGAGGGGCTGCCTTCCTGGGTTATGCTGCCGATTGGGGCGGAAGGGTGGGGAAGCAGCTTTGGGCTGGTAAAGCATGAGCTGGTAAAGTCGCCTTTCTCCTGCTGAGCCTCCCTAAGCCCAGCTCATTGTCTGGATTTGAGGTTCACCCACTGCTTGGGGCCCAAGGCACTCGATCCCTGCTTACCCTCAAAGCAACGGTACCAATAGAAAAATGGGATTCTGGCCTCGGGCCAGTCAGAGCCACCGACACACACGGGCAGGGTCTCCCTGCACTAGTGTCCTTGGTGGCAGGGGAGGGGGCAAGATTGAGAACCTTAAGCAGAGCTTTGTTTTCTCATTTCCAAGGTGTCACTTTAAAGAGTAAAGCTGATCTTATCAAAGAGTTGAAAACCCCACATTCTAGAGGTAGAATGGGCCGTCCCGACAGTGTTTTCACAACTGAAAATAAACCGGTCTGGGGAGAGTCTGATGCGCTTGGTTGTGTCTGACGCCATGCTTTCTGACTAGCTTTCTTCCCCCTGCTCTGCTCAGCCTAGGCCTGGGGGAGTCTGAGGATCTGCGGGAGCCGGGGCCCGGCCAGGTGCTCCAGGACTCTGCCTGCAAAGTCCCTGCCAACAGTCCCGAACGTGGGTGTGCTCCATGCTTCCCAGGACACTTTCTCATCCAGTGACCCATCTCTGTGAGGCCAGAAGGACAGATGTCACACTATCTGCCCTTGACAAAGGAGCATCTGAAGTTCCGAGAAGGAAAGGGACTTGCTCGAGGTCACACAGCAAGTGAGAAGCAGAGCTGGGACTTCAGTCAGGGAGGTGGTTGAGGAGAAAACACCCATCTGCTTCCCAGAGGCCTCTGGGTCCTGCCTCCAGCGCTCCATCTGAGCTCTGCTCTGGCGGGGGGACAGCGTTTGGGCTTCAGTTCCCTCTCTGCCTTCCCTCCCTCTCTGCCTGCCGAGTTCAAGTTTGCAACTACACATCAGGCTTCTTTGCCTCATGGAGAAACTTTGAAGATGAATTTTTGTCTTTGCAGATGACTGGAATCCTCTGGGATGTACGGAGAAGGGTGGGCTCAGCCCAGTGCCTGGGATTCTGCTGGGGAAACTGGTGCTGACTCCGCACATGTGGAGCCTGGGGATTCTCGGGGGCTTCTGGACCTGCAGCACGTGGCCGGGGGATGGCTCACAGGCTCTCACCTTATGCCATTTTACCCTGGTAATGGCTGCAGGCTTGTGGTCCCAGTGGGAGGCCCTTTCCGGGGAGGGGTCTGCTGGGGGCTGGGAGAGCCCCACTGAGGACAAGTGCATCATGAGGAGAGAGCTGGCTGAGAGCATAAGTGAAGGCCACCAGAGCCAGCTTCACTATGTCACCATTTTTTTCCAGCTGCGGAAGCCCAGGTATTCAGAGTTTGGAAAACATCTCGAAACGTGTGGCCACAGTCTTGAGAGAGGAAGCCAGGCCTGCAGGCCCAGCTGGAAGCAAGCAGCAGGTCTCATTCTCCAGGTCTGGCACCTGCTCCCTGATTTGTGGCTTCCTTTTCTATGGGGCCCCCTGGGCTCCCACTGGACATCAGCAGAGTGTGCCTGGGTGCCCCTGCACAGATGGGCTGTTGGCACAAGCTGACTTTCCTGATGCTCTGTGCAAAAATAAGGATGCAGACTTGGCGACTTTCAGAAGGCCCGAGGCCCAATCTGTGCCCTACCCGAGGAGGACCTGCACCTGTATTCCCCCGAGCATGGTGCCCACTGTCAGGTCCTGCCAGCTCAGCTCTTCCCTGCCCTCTGGCCTGACCTCAGCCTTGCCTTCCCAGATGAGCTGAGTGCTCCCTGGGCTGTGGCCCTACCTCCCCAAGCTCTATGCTCCAGATGTCCATGTTCCCAGCCTGCTGGGTCGCACCCCCAGCCCTGGAAACAGCGTAACCTAGGGCAGTGGTTCCCAGCTGGAGGTTGTTTAGCCCTCAGGCAACATTTGACAATCCCTGAACAGAGTTTTGGTTGTCACACATAGCACAGCCCGCAGCACAGAAGTATCCACCCGGGTCATCAATGAGCCGAGGCTGAGCGTTCCTGGCCTTGTGGTTTGAGCGTGCACTCTGGAGACACACATTCCTGACTTCCAGTTCCTCCTCCAAAGCTCCTAGCTGTGTAAGCGTGGGCAGGTTTCTCTCGTACTCTGAGCCTCAGCTTCCTCAGCTGTTCTGTTGTAAGAATTAGCATTTTTAGTTCTTAGCGAGTGCTCAGCAGCTAATGAGGACTTGGTACATAGTGGCTCTTCCCATTGATGAATTCATCCATGAAGCACTTCCAGGAGGCAGGAGTCAAAGAATCAGATCTCAAAGTCAAGTTAGTGCTACAGACGGGCCTTCCCCTCAGCTCGTGAGAAGTGCTCGGAAGGAGGCAAGGACAGCCTACTTGGGCCTCACAGGAGAGGCTGACCAATTGAGAAAGGGGGTGGGTGCACAGTGGAGTTAGAAAGGGATTTTAGGAAATTTTTACTTGATTGATTATTACGTAAGTCTCAAAATACACACTTCAGTTCCAAGCCTCAGGATTCAATTCTACAAAAATTTTCAGACATCTATTCAAAGACTAAGGTCAGGGAGGTTAAATGATTTGTCTGCGGCCGCACAGCCAGGCAGTAATGGAGTTAGAATACCAGGCGCCAGCAGTTCTTCTTGGCACTGGAGAGGCAGGGCTGTGGAGGCAGGCGGAGGGAGTCACCGGTGGTCCTGTGTGCGGGTGTGCACGGGGACCACCTCGAGGGCACCGAGTGCTGCCTCCCCCCAGGCTCTCCCCTGGCTCCCTAGTGCCTGTGTGTCCACCTTAAGGTGACTGTGGAGGGGGCAGGACTGCATCCTCAAGAGCCCCTTCTAAGGCAAATATATCAGTAAGAGGGTGGATGATGCTTTGGTTGCTTGGATTCTGGCATCAGACTTCTTTTCAACAAGCTCAAAGTGGAGCCCGAGGAAGGAGGCGTGCCAGGATGTTTAGATGGAGTTGGGTAGGAAAGACCCAGAAACGGGTCCCCCATATTTCTGTGGAGAGGAGCCCCTCACCGAGTGTGCTGCTAGAAGTCGGGGGCCAGGGCAGTGAGGAGGGGCTGTGGGGGGCAAGGGGCACATTGCACTTGACTGCTCATTCAAGATCAGAGGGTTGGCGGCCTCTGCTCAGAGTTTCTCAGAACAAGGCCCAGGAGTGGGGTGCTGGACACAGGGCATAGCCCAAGGACACACAGCTGGACTTAGGAGGGCCCAAGTCCAGTCAGCTGCACTTAGTGACTGGAAGTGATTCCTGCCCCCAGGAGTCACCTTGTAAATAATCTGGAATAAGCACACCATGTCCTGGCCTCATGTGGGGGCCCATGGACAGCTGTGACGGACAGCCCTGACGGACAGCCCTGACTGGCTGGCCTAGCTGGCAGGTGAAGAGTGTACCCCAGCACTCAGGCGTATGGGGACTCAGGAGGGGTTCATGGCTCCTGGGTCATTTCACCATACGGGTTAGTTTCGCTCACTTTGGGTTGGATCAGATATGCATAACTAGTTCAAACGCAAAACTCTTAGGAAAGATTATAGCTTTAAGGCTTCAACAATTAAGAACCTGAGGTGACAGCCGGGAACCTTAGCTGTCCAGCCCACCACCCCAGGAGGGTCTGCGGAAGTGCACAGGCTGAGCAGGCGGGAGGGTGTCAGTGCCTCACGTGCAGGTCACGGAAAAAAGGATCTCTTTTTCTCTTGGGGTGAGTCACCCAAGTTTTTGTGTAGACAGATCCACCCTAAAAAGTCTGCTTCCTTCTGTAAACTTTTGTTGTGGAGGAGGGTTTATGGACTGCGTGCGGTGTAGGATGTTTCGTGTGAAATCCCTCTGCTGAGTCCTCGTGCAGGAGGGGCTCCCCGCGGTCCATCTGTCACCAATGGGCACCAATCATTTACGGTCCTCTCCTTCCTCCACACCTTCCCCTTGTGGCCCATGGAGATTATGGACTGTTAGTGTCTATGTCCCCTTGGGAGGTATGGATCCCTCCTGCAAGCTTTCTGGTAGCTTCTTCTTGATTACCCAACTTGACAGGGAGTTCACCACCTCAGCAGACAGCCAGCAGTAGTAGAAGCTATTTCAGCCCTCAGTGACCTTTGCTAACAGCTTTCCAAATGCTAATGAAAACACTGGCTTAAAAAAAAAATCCATTCTAGAATTTGACCAGGGATCCATAGCTGGTCTTTCTGAGAGTAATTTCCAGAATATTCTCTCCCCCCCTTTGTAAGTTAATACTACAGTTCTTGGGTTGGCCCCAGCTCTCTCAGCTTCCCCAATGGCTCTATCTTTGGCTATCAGTGTGGGATGTAATTTCTGTGGTCTGGAGCCTTGAGCTCTTTGGGTGGCCAGGTGATGTCTTAGGGTCTTCTCACCTACTCTGGTCCCTGGTCCCTTCCTTCCCTCTTATAGCTTCTACCCTTCCTAACTCAAAGGTTGGCTTCCTTGCTAGGCAGAGGACAGCAGACAGGGCGATGAGCTGCTGGGCCTTTCCCCTGCCATTCGAGAACGTCCTCCTGGGTCTGTCCCCCAGGACCAGAGGCCTTTCCTCTGACAAAACTAAACAGGCTCAGGGTAGCTGAAGGCTCCTCAGCACACTCGCAGGAAACTGCTGCCTGAGGCTGCCACAGTGGAGCCCTGCAGGGGAGAGATGCAGCCTGGGGCTCGCCCAGGAGATGGACTCACTTGGGCTCAGGACTTGCTCTGGGCAGAGCTAAAAGGCAGGGCATGCCTGCCCCCGACCCCCAGAGAGATCTGACTTACCCTGAGAGCTGTGGGGCTGGACCCACAGGGACAGGCTGGCTGTGGCCAATTAGGATGGCATCAGTGGCTGGCGTGAAAAAAATCTCTGTGCTCTAAAATAGTAACCCCATGGCTGGTCACAGTACCAGACAGCCCACCATCAAATTGCACCATTTCTTTGGATTTGGAAGGGTTTCTCCCCTCTCCTCCCCATCCCTTCCCTTCCCTCCCCTGCCCTCCCTTTTTGTTTTCTTTCCCTCCCCCCCTCCCTCCCTCCCTCCCTCCCTCCCTCCCTCCCTTCCTTCCTTTTATACTAAGGAGTTTCAGAATCAAATGTAATCATCTTCTTTTTCAAAGTCCTATCACATAAAAAATCTCAGGCACCTATCACTCAAAAACAAGACGGGACGACAGAAGGAACAGGGTCCGTATCTACAGGATGGGGAGAGGCATCCTGCTGTCTGTGACTGGCCAACAGAAAGAGGGTTGGGCGTATAGAAGAAGCCGCACAGGGCAGTGCATGACCTTGACCTAAATAACAAGCTGGGGCTCTGAGTCCTGGTCTCCCCCTGCAGCTGGGGAACCTGTAGGTCTTTAAAGACTCACCTTGCTCCACACACTGAGCGTCATGGGCCTTTTTCAGGGCTCAGCTCAAGCACCCCCAAATACCTGAAGTTTCTGAATTTTGATTCCCTTCAAGTTCCCCGATTTCTGGGTGTGCACAGGTCACAGAATGAGAAGCAGGAGACTGAACTTATTATTTATGACTCCATCTCCCCAATTAGATTTCGAACTGCTGCCAGATGAAATGTTACCTTAATCTTTAAAAAAAATTCTTGTTTATTCCATTACACTTGTGCCAATTGTTACATTCACCCTTATCTACTTATACGTCCCCAGTTCCCAGTACAGAGCCTGACACATAGGGAGATGCTAAAAAATGGCTGTGGAAGGGGACAAAGGACATGAACTCTCTCTCACTGTCCCTCACATCAGGGCCGGCCCCATGTGTGTGCAGGTTCCCCCAGTGTCATGCACACAAACTTCCTCTCTTCCGCTGCTCACTGCCATGCATGGCTGCAGAAACCCTCGTCCTCGGGCCGGCCCAGGTGCCAGACCCTCCGCAGATCCTTTCCTGACATGGCCCCCACCCCCACTTGGGGCTTTCCTTCTGTAAGACCCCATCACACGGTGTCTCGATTAGCGGCAGGTGTGTGCGTGGGGTTCCCCCCAAAGAGCTCCACGGGTGGGGGCCTCCTGAAGTTTCTCATTCTTGCCTAGGAGACGTCCGCTAGTGTCTCTTATCCTGCGTGCGAAGCTCAGGACAGCTGCTCTGGATTGTTTGCAAGTTGGCCGACTCCTAGTGGCAACGGGAAATTCTGATTCCTTTTGGTACCTTAGTTGCATTTGACAAAAGCTTGTTGGACTTAATTAAATTGGATTTCCTTGCTCAAGTTCCTAACCAGCCCTGTCCCCAGAGTTAGGAGACCGGGGCTAGTCCTGACTAGCACATGGCGCATCGCCTGACTTGTTGGAGCGATGCTCCCCGTTTCTCCTCACGCTGGCTCCTTACCCTCAGACTGCCAGCTCCTCTGGGGCAGGGCGCTCGCCTCTGCACCCTCTGGGATCCAGCACAGGACCCAACACGGGGGAGGTGCTGGAAAGATTTGCCGATATGACCACCTCAAACGGGACAACTATTACCCCTGCCGACGCTCAGGACTATTCCTGAGCATGAAGTGGGTGGCAGGAATTCCATTTTCTTGGGTAAACGGCAAGTGCTCTGCACATAACTTGACTGTTAGGGCTCCAGGACAGCCGCACGTCCATCCTGCTGTATCTGAGTGAGTGCTGGATTGCCCAGATGCTGCTCAGGAAAAGCTGAGCCTGAGCTGCATTTCCGCCGTCTGCCTGCTGCATGTTGTGTGTCTGTCCCCGCCCCTCTGATACGGGACTTCTAACTCGCACCCCTGAGATTCCATATTCTCTCGCCAAGCACCTGCTCGGTGTAGGGAAAGCATGGGGTGAGTATTTCTCTCACTTAGAGCATTTCAGCTGGTCACTCAACCATTCTGTGACTTGGTTTCTTTGGTGGAAACTTTATACCCAGACAGTTCATAAAGCGTTTTCACCGGTGGCATGGCCTCCGCCCCTCAGGCAATCCCGGGAGTTTAAGCTGCAGCTTGTGCATCAGACCAGGGGAAGTGTGTAGAGGGTGGGTGATGGCCTGAGGCACTGGGTCTGCCCCGCAGAGCCCCAGACTGGACGTGCTGTTTGTGACACCTCATGCTCACCTGGGACCTCTGCAATCTGATGCTGAGTTCACACGGAGAGGGGGACCATGAGGGCCACCCACCACAGCACATGGGATACCTCTGGTCACCCTCCTGACATCAGTGCAGGGCTGGGCCCCTGCATGCACAGACCTTCTTGGTCACATGGCACAATGAGAGCACACGCAATCGTTGGCCTGGCTTTTGCGCAAGGCCCTATGGACTAAATGGGACCATTGGCCTTCAAGGACATGTCCCCATCAGCACTCAGCACGGGCAGGGTGAGGCAACTTGCTGTAAGTCAAAGGCCTTGACGTCCCTCTTCCAGCCGCAGAAAACGGGAGGCAGAGAGACTCCAAGGAAGAGAGAAGGGCGATAAGAGACAGCCCAGGAAAGGCAGGAGGGTGACCTCGAGCGCTGAGCGTGTGGAGGGTGGCTGAGAGCCGGTCCTACCTCCACCACGTGAGAGGAGAAGCCCGTCTGTGACATCTCCAGTCCGAAGGAGGTTTCGTTCTTGTTGGTGCCTAGGACAGAGGGACAGAAGGAGGTTGGTTCCATGGCTGATGGCTTGGTGCCACACCCACTTGCAGCTTAATCCACAGCATTGGTTTCCCAGGGGGCGCCATCAGGGAGATGAGCGGGGCCTTGACTCGGAGCCCGGCCTCGTCTGCCCGAAGTGGCAGGCACCTGCCAGGGGGGCACCGAGCACCTTGCAGGTGGCCGTGTGGGTTTATTATTAGTGGTCCGCTCCCCGCTGGAAAGGGCTCGGGACAACTTCCGTCACAGGGCATGTCCACCATAAGACAGTCAAAATCGGAGAGAGGTCAAGAGAATGCATGGAAAGAAGTGGTTCGGGCAAGAAATGGAATCCTCTGCTTTGTTCGCTCCTCTTATTCTCCATGCTTGGTTCCAGCTGCCTCTGGGCGGTTCCCCAACACCAAACAGACCCTCAGGAGGGAGACCGGTGCCCCCATGGATGTGCATGAGAAACCTTCTGCGTGCTGAAAGCCCCTTCCCGCAGAGGGCCCTTCAACTTGTCAACGGAGCCAGTATTCTTGTCACCCAGGGCGATCATTTTGAAGAGAACTACACTGATTTGGATATTTAAGTTCTAGTGTGGATGTCAAAACTCAGGTTCATACTTTCTATTTAGCCTTGTCTACAGGGACTGTGTTTTGTCTCCTGTGTCTGGAGTTCGTCGTTTCCGACACTCTGCAGACTGCTCAGGCTTTGGGACGCTGCTTTCCACCTTATGCCAGTCCCCCCACGTGGCAAAGTGCAGTGTGGAAAGGGCCCTCCATTGCAATGCATGGTGCAGAGACCTGGAGTTTCAGTCAAATGGAGAGAGGCAACCTGAAGGAACCCTGCAAAAGGCATTTTGGTGGAGTGGGAGGCAGAGATAGAGTGTTTTCGGCTCTGGAGTCAGCCCAGCTGGGTTCAAAGTAGGGTTGCCAGATAAAATACAGGACACTGTTACTGCATTTCAGACAATGACTCTTTTCTGGGATAAGTCTGCCACAAAGATTATGTTTTCTGTTTGCTAAATCTGGTGACTGTCATTCAAACCCCAGCCCCTTCTCAAGCTGTGGGTGCATTGGCAAGTCACCCAGCTCCTCTGAGCTTCAGTTTCCTCCGTAGCTAAAGGAGGAGGCAATCAGCAAAACCACCTCCACAGGCTGTTTGCAGAGCGCACACAGCCTCATGTGCGGCACAGTAACGCCCAAGCGCTGGCATTGGCCGTGAAGGGAGGGCTCCTGCAAAACCATTTCCTTCTGCGGGTTGTATTTTACTCCGAGGTCTTTACCTGATGTGACCCCCGGGATGTGGACCCCTCTCTGTATGAATCGCTCACCTTCCAAACTGAAGATCCTGTCCCCCAGGGCATCGACGATGTCCTTCAGGGCTGCCTCGTCGGTCACGTTGAAGAAGTGCTTGTCATCGGGGTCACTGGCGATGTATTTGATTTCATTTAGAAAAGTTTCTGGATTGATCCCCCTGCGGTTGTAGTAGCCCAGGACCTGCCAGGGAACAGGGCGGGGCGACAAACCAGGACATAGTGCAAACTTTCCCCGCACACCCTTGGCCCCTGACCTTGGGGCCCAGGGGGCGCTGGAGTCACTGCTTTGATAGACACAAGTAGTCCTCAAAGTCCTATTTACATTTTCAAAAAAAATTTTATTGTTCAATTACAGTTGTTCCCATTTCCCTTCATTACTCTGCCCTACCCTGCCCAACCCCTACCTGTCTTCATCTGTGGGTCCTTTATACGTGTTCCTTGACTTGACCCCCCCTGCCCTCAGTTATCCCCCTCTCCTGTCCTCTCCCCTCCCCTCTGGTCACTGTCAGTTTGTTCTTTATTTCCATGTTTCTGGTTCTATTTTGCTCGCTTGTTTGTTTTGTTGATTAGGTTCCACTTATCGGTGAGATCATACGGTACTTGTCTTTCACCGCCTGGCTCCATTTGTATTTTGAAACAGACTCTGTAGCAGGGGCTAGAGATGGCCCTGTTCTAAGATGGGGTTCTGGGGGTTGGGAGGCTGGAGGGTTTCTGGTTTTCTGAGGTTTCAAGAACCTCTGTAGAAATCAAGGAAAAACCTGTGACTATTGTGGATGGGCCTAGGCAGTGCAGAAAGGAAAGTCTCATCATGCTCTTTAGAAGATAAGACCAGGAGAGAACCATCTGAGGGACCAGATGCTTGTTTACTGTCCAGAAAATGCCCCTGCAGGTCCCCCGGGGGCTGATGGTGAAGCTGCTGTAAGAGAGCTGGCAGCCTGTGGGCAGGGGCGGGGAGGGGGCAGGGCAGGCGGGACAGTACTCACGGCCACAGCATATCTGGTCACGTTGTCCCTCTCGCTTTGCTGGATCACCTTCTCCAGGTCTGGGCTGTCGTGGGACTCCCCGTCCGTGATAACAATCATCACCTTCTTGGCCCCTTTCCTTCCACCCTTCTGGAAAGCTTCTGAGCTAAAACCCAAGCATGGGGGGAGGGTCACAAGAGGGACATGGGGAAGGGGCAGCCCCTGGTGTTCTCCTAGAGGGGCAGCCACAGGGCCAGCCTGCACCCCACTCCCATCTCCAGCAACCCGGAAGGTTTAGGACCTCAAACCACAAAGAAGCAGGGCTGAGATGCCCAGACCAACTCCAGTGGATCTCTATCTGCTTGTCTTTAACAAGTGACTTTAAAAAGCCCTTTAGGGCCTTAGGGTCCTGATCATGCTATTTTGGGCAAATGGAGGGGGTGGGATGGGTCTGTCAGGGGAGTTCAAAGTCAGGTGGAGAACTTCAGAGGCTCTAAGTTGGTGATTGAAAAACGCAGCTGCACATTAGAATCATCTGGGGAGTTAAGAACGAACAGACTGACTGACTGACTGACTAACGATACTGAAGCCCAACCTGGACTCTTGAAATCGGAATCTCTGGGTGGGGCCTGAGCAGGTCTCTTTCGAAAGCTCTAATGGACACCAGCACTGAGAACTGCTTCCCTACGTGCTGAAGAGGTGCTGGGTCAGGGTAACTTAACACCCACACAACACCAATCCAGAAAACCCGGTAACAAAGCGTGACGAAGTTCTGGTTTCTCCCACGAGGGCAACCTGGTTCTAATTTTGGAACTATTAAATATCGACTTCTATGGCAAATAATTCCTCCTTCTCATGTTTTATTTTGTTTTCAGTGCTGGGAGCAGGCACTTGGCCTGCCTGTTAAGCGATCTAGCCAGGGGATGGGGTGGGGGAGGGGGCTGGCACACTGACCCCGATGCTGCAGAAAGACTCTTGCAGCTGGAAACCTGCCTGCGCAGCATGGAAAACTGGCTCCTAAACCATCACTGGCTCCTGGTGCCTCTGTGGCTCCCCCTCCTTTAGACTGTGAGGTTCTGAGAAGGGCAGACACGGTCTGGCCCAAGAGTCTGGCCCAGCAGGTAGAATTTGCCAGCAATGATCTGAAAACAAATGTTACCCTCAGACTCTGCAGGGATTCCTCGTGGGTCTGACCCACAGGTTTAAGCTCCACGATGCTAGGTAAGAGCTGGTCTCCAGGCCCCAAGGCTTTGGTGACCAGAGGTATCTCTCCTGACACACAAGCTGATGAGCTGACATGCATGACTGAGATGTTGAGGAATTCACAACCCTTGGACTACAGTAGTTTACAGCGTCTTCAAGCCACCGGTTAACAGACCTTCTGCCATTCTCTCAGCAGCTCCATGATATTCTGGATGTGCTGACTTAAAAAGCCCTCTAATTTCAGAGTGAGCTGGGGACTAGAGGCGGGCAGAGGCACACTCAGCATGGCTAGAGCAGATTTTGGGCTTAGGTCTGACCCAGTGGAGGGAGAATTCTGCTATTTCCTCAAAGGAGATTCTAGATGCTTCTATGACATCATTAGAGGACCAGGCTCAGGAACAAAACTCCATGCAAAAACATGTAGTGGGGAAAAAACTGGTTTTATTATACGTGAATTCAAGAACAATTTCAGGATCATATTTCCATGTACTGCAGTAGACTTGTGTGAATATCTGTGTGAATCTATAATTGGGTAAGTACTGGCATGAATCATCAGATTTAGAATTGTGATTTTTGTATTGTGCAAAAGACTTGGCTTCGGTCCTTTGTAAATCAGATTATACATTCCTGGAGAGCCGTGAGAGCTTTATGCTCACAACAGTTTCCATGAACCTGGAAGCCAGAGTGACCCTGTGGAAAAGAAGGTCACTTCATGTTTCCTTCCTGCTCAGAACCTGCGATGGCTGCCATTTCTCCCAGGTCCCGCCACCGGCCCACCAGAGCCTTTTTGACCTGGCCCATTATCCCTCTGCGCCCTTCCTTCTGCTCGCTCCTCTCCACCCACACTGGGCTCTTTGCTGATCCTGGGAACACCAGGCACGCTCCTGTCTTAGTGCCTTTGTCCAGCTGCCCCTGTCCTGAAACACCCCCCACCACGCCAGTACTGGCTTGGCCGACTTCCTCCCCTCCCGTAGGGGAGTGTCGGTCTCAGGGCAGCCTTCCCCGAGAACTCTGTTAGTGCTGATTAAATACCTGCCCTCTCCAACTTGCTCGACCCCTTTACCATGCTCTATTTCTCCCCATAGATTTTATCGTTATTTGTCTGTTTCTCTATGTATTATCTGCCTCACCTGCTAGAATGTCAGCTCCACGAAAGCAGGACATTTGTTTGTTTTGTTCACTGATCCATCCCAGTGCCTAAAACAGTGTGAGGCACATAATAGGTGCTCAATAAAAAGAGTCACGTGAACTAAGGTGGAATTGCACCATATAGTCCTTGCGTCTGCAGCCCAGGCCTATGTGGCTGCCAGATCGACCTTCATGGGCACATCTCATGATACTACGCTCATCCTCAGAACCTTCAGTGGCCATTCTTGCTTGTTTTAGCTACAGCATCACCACCCTCACAACTGGGCTCCAAGTAATCTTCCCAGCTGTGTGGCTCGCCAGCCCCCAACATGGACTTCAGCCTGTGGTCAGAGTGTGGCTCAGAGTGTAAGTGTTCCCCTCTCCTCAGCTTTCCCTCTGCTCTGTCTTCCTCAGGGCAGAGTGTCTTCCGAGGCTGGTCTTTTCTCCACCTCCTCCTGCTGGAATCCTGGCGTCTTCCTAGGATAGGTCAAATGCCACCCATCTTGGCAGTTCTCCCGGCCCCCTCCATGGATACCTGCCTCTCCCAGCCTCACTGAATTAGGCTGACACTTACCAGAGCTTCCTTGTTGGGCTGGGGCCACAGGCTATCGTCTCTGTAACCCCTCAAGTCCATGGCTTGGATTTTGTGTTTTTGTAGGTGCACAGCAAAAGTGCATCATGAATAGATGAGTGAGGAGAGAAAGTCTTACTGGCTGTAATCTGGGACCCAAATTTGGCAGGCTGGGAAGATCAGATTTCAAATGTCACTTGAAATGCAGATTGTGCACTGCAGCGGTAGGTCTGGCTGTTGCCCCAGTCATCAAAGGTTCAAACTACTCGGTGAGTCACGTACTTCCAAGTGCCCTGGGGTTGGTGGGCTGTGACATGAGACCAGAACGGGGGCTCCCTCCCTGTACGGGGTAGTTAGCCTTACACTGAGGAGGCCATAGCTCCGGGCACAGGCTTCCTCAGTTGCCCCAGACATTCCATAATTGGCTGCTGGGGTCTCAGGGGCTCACCCCAATGACAGCAAAACAGAAATATGGCTCATTCCTTGTGAAAGTGAGCAAGGGCCATTTTCACATGGATGGATGCTCATTTATGGAAAAAGCTTGAGTGAATTTTAAACAGCAGCAAACAGAAATATGTTAGTGGAGCAACAACTTAATCATAAGGGTTATGAGGTTGGAAAACAATCCTCTGACCACATGAAGTCATGTTGCTCCCATATGGCTCTTACTGCAGGGTTCTGGGAAACACATTGGCTCCCCCTGTTCGAGGTGGGATTGTAAGGAACCAGGGCTGCGGTCTCAACGAATGTAGCAGAACTCATATTTGTAGGTGTGAAATTTACAATTTAAAACCCAAATGCCACAGATACAGTCATCTCAGGAGTTTAGGCCTCACCTTGAAAAATCTTGGGGATGTGCCTTGAAAATTACACACTGATCTTGGGGGTTGGGGGAAGGGCGAGCAGGATGTCCTGAAAAGCAGCGTCAGCGTCACTGGAATAAAGACGCAGCCGTCTGTGCGGAAGGCGGCCAGAGACAGCATTCGCTGTCATCACGGGTGCGTGCTGGCGTGGTTCTTAAGGAACCAGCCTCATTATTCTACAACCTCAGAGGTTTGGTTTAAAACTCTGTTCTCCACACTCCACTGCCAACAAAGACGCCACAGGAAGATTCTGCCCTCACAGAACCTATGCACTTTTCAGTCACTGTGGCGGAGCGTCTTGTCCAAAGTTGGCTGCAAACTATGTCCCATCCCAAGTGCTCTCTGCCTTGCTGGTGCTCCATCAAGAGGCAGGGTCGTTTCTCTTCCCCAGGGAATCTGGGCTGGCTTTAGCGGCTTGCTCAGTCAGAGTTGTGTTCTGGGACTTCTGCACCTGGGTCACGGGCAGCCTCAGGGTCCCTGTGTGGAAAGCTTGCTTTGGAGATGCTCCCTCTCAGGGCCCAGCTGCCATGTCACGAGAAAACCAAGCTGCATGGCCACGTGTGGGTGCTCAGGTCACCAGCCCCCGCTGCGTTCCCAGTCGACAGCCAGCAGCAACTGCTAGTCTCATTGGTTTCCATTTGGGATGTCCAGTCTATCAAACCTTCCGATGACAACAGCCCTGGCGGACACTGGACCACATGAGAAAAATCCGAGAGAGAACAGGCTGGGCCCAGCCAATCCCCAGAAATTTGAGGGATTAACACATTATTGTCTCAAGGTACTAAAGGTTGTGGGGGTTTGTTATCCAGCGAGAATAACCAGAATGATATCTAAAATTTAAAAGAATTAAATTTTTAAATATCTTTTTACCGAGCAAATTCAATGCCAAATGCCGTCCGGGTCTCTGTCCCTCCTCTCTGCTCGATGTGGCTGGCGGCCTCCACCACGTCTCCTACCGACTTGTAGTCATTGAGGTGGAATTCGTGCACCGCGTCTTCTCCGTACTGAACAACCCCCACCTGCAAGTTAGAGGAGAGGGCGTCGGAACCCTGACCCCCGACACTTGGGCCGTCCGTGGTGAGGCTCCCTGGAGCCATCTCATATCTGTGACTGTGAGGAGTGAGGAGAGCTGCCTCCCCAAGCTGGAGGGAGGCAGGTCCTGCAAAGTTCTGGGAAGGAACAGACGGCTCAGTGAGACACGTGGGAGGGCCCTACGGTGAGAGGAGACGGGGGTTTAAAAAAAGCCCAACAAGTTGTTTCTTGCTTAAAAACACAAAGGTTGAGAATAGAATTGAAGTCTAAAATATTAGGAAGAGCATGGATGGAGGCCATGGCTCGTTCACCAAACCCTGGAGCTAAGCATGTCCTTATAACTTGGAAGAGGAGAGACTCTTTTATCCCTAAGGCTGATGGAGTAGTGACAGTAGCATTAAAATACAGTAGGGTTAGAATGATAACATGTTACTGTTGGGTGGGCCCAGGGTTTATCTGGAATAAATTCGTTACTTGAGCTGGGCTTTCACCCACAACATCCTAAAAGATAACCTTTCAGTGCTGGGGAACTCATTACTTCATAAGAAAGCCCACTCCCAGAGTAAGAAATCACTCTAATTGTTACCAAGTGATTTCTTAGATTGATCTGAAATCTGCCACCTTGGAACTTCTATCCATCAGTCCTGGTTTGGCCTGCCAAAACAATGTGGAGGAAATGCACTCCCTTTAGCCAGGCAGGGTTTCAGTATGTGCTGGAGTCTGTGGCCTCCTTCCTGGTCTTTTCTCCAAGGTCAATGTGTCTAATTCTCCACTGTGCCTCATTCAGTAGGGTTGTAGTGCTACTCAACATTTCCCGCCCTCCTTCTCACTTTGTATCTGGTCAAACTCTTTCCTAATAGGTGGTGACCTGCCCAGCATTTGACCTTGGAAGTGAGGTCTCCCCCAGAAGCTCCCTTGAGGAGCCCAGCAGGGATGGGTGTCCTGGGCTGCGGGCGCTGGTGCTGGACCTTTCACCTATACTTTATCAGCTCACACAAAGATGCCCCCCCACATCCTAAGGCAGCATCTGCCATGGGTCTGGGGGGCCTGTCTGAAGGAGGAAGAAGTCCCGGAGACACTCACCTGGATCTGCCCAGGGCCGACGTGAAACTTCTTCAGGATATTGATGAGGAAGTGCTGAACCTCTACCCAGGGGTAGATGCTGTTGGAGCCGTCCAGGACAATGACGATGTCCATGTAGGTCTGGCACCCTGGGAAGTTGGGGACACGGTCACAGCTACCCAAGGAGCCAGTGTCTGCATGTTTCTGATTCTCCAGATGATTGTCCAAAGGACAGGAGAAGAAGGACCCTGTTACACGTGTGTGATTGATTCTACGTGTATAATTCCCTGGGCTGGAGAGCCGTCCTTGGCAGGACGTTTGTGTGGGCAATGTGGATGGCAAGCCCAGGAGTTCCTGGCTCTGCTCCGCCACTCAGCGCTGGCCGTTTGAACAAAGTTTAACAATACCTGGCTGCCTCTGCTCCCCCAGGACTGACCACTGTCAGTGGGTCAGTGTTTCTGAGACAGCCAAGACCGCCCAAAGCAGTACCTGGTTATCATTTATTTGCTGTAACGGGCAGGCTGGCATTCACAACTTGCAGCCTGAATGAATGGATTTCACTTTTTAGGAGGGTGGTATGGTGTAATGGTTAAGAATGTGGAACCTATTTGACTCTTGGCTTTGAACTTGGGTAAGCCACTTAACACCGGGGCATCAGTTTTCTCTTCTGGAAAATACTCATAATGGCAGTAGCAGATTGCCATGAGGAATTAATGAGATGAGGATGCTTCCGAAGGGCTGAGCACCAAGTAAATGCTCAAGCAGTCTTCGCTGGCATTATTTTTCTTTAAAAGCAAACCACCTTGTTAATGTGGCAGTGACATCATGGGTTAAGCTCTCATGCTCATATCTCTGCTCCGAGCATAAAGGTTTCTCTATATTTTTGTAATAGTAATACCAAATTAAAATGAATAATAAAAAACATCAAAAAATCTAATGAAACATTGGTTAAGTAAATAAATGTTAAAACTTCTAAAATCCAAGTAATTAATTTCTGTTTGTGAATGGTTGGGGTCACTCTGAAATCAGACATGGTATGATTCAATATGATATGATATGTATTATACTATATTATATTGAAATATTGGGCATCTGCTTATTTTTATTGGAGGATTTTCTCACTGTTTTAAAATTGACTTGACCGCAGCACATACGGCAGGAAGCTTCTGTGTGCGAACCTTCCAGCAACACCGCGTCATGAAGGTACAGCATGTTGAAGCCAGCGCTCCCCAGGGAGAGGAGGGTAGGTGCCCACTGCTTTGTGTTTGGAGGGCATTTTAGAAGCGTTTGGGTGGTTTGCATGCTCAGAGTCTCGTCTGTTTTAGAAGTTGTGAGATCTTCTTGTCCCACCTGCGTGTGGTGTGCAGCATGTGATGATGGCCCGACGCTTCCGGCCGACAGCCCCTGAGAGCTTCGTTCTCTCCCCGTGTGGTTTGGCTCAGCACCCGCGGACTGAGCCCCCGCCACGCGCCAGAGCGCGCTGTGACGGTGCGGCCACAGAGGTGGCCAACACAGAAACTCCTTCCTGAGGAGGGGCTTCTAATGTAGTGGTAGGGACCAGGTTTCTTTGATTTTTATGCAAATTTTTATTATTAAATGCCTTTATTATTGCTGGTTTTCCTTTATAGTTTCACATTTTCCTTTTTAAGATACCTTGGGAGTTATGAAAAGTGAAACAAGTCAGAGAAAGACAAATACCATATGATTTCACTTAAATGTGGAATCTGAAAAACCAAATAAATGAACAAACAAAACAAACACACGCGTAGATACAGAGACAAACGAACGGACTGGAGGGCTGGGTGAACAAGGTCGGGGGATTAGGAAGTACTAATTGGCAGTTACCAAACAGTCCCGGGACGCAAAGTACAGCACGGGGAATAGGCAACAATATGGTAGTAACTCTACGGTATCAGAGGGTAACTAGACTTTTCTGGAGGATCACTTCATAAGTTACAGAAATGTCCAACCACTATGCTGTACGCCTGAGACCAATAAAGTATTGACTATCAACTGTAATTGAAAATTTTTTAAACATTAAAAATAAAATTAGATACCTTGGGAAGAGTATTGCTTTAGGTCTGCAGTTCCTAAACATGGCGGAACACCTCTCTGACACACACACACACACTCTGGGGCTAACCTCAGACCTGCTGAGTTCGAGCCTCCCTGGGGTTGGGGGGCCCCCTGAGCTCTGTATCTGATTAGCTCCCAGGGCCGTGCTGTTGGTCAGGTGGGTGGGAGGCCTCCGCCACAGGAGGTTCCAGAGGCTGAGATTGTCACCCCTTGGCCAGAGGAAATAGCAGTCCTGGGTGGGCGGGGCATGCCCTCGTGCACACCTCACGACCTTGAGCCCCTCCTGAGCCTCAGCACTGTCCTTCCCTCTGCCACTTTGTGAGACTAGAATCAATGTCTTCTCATCGTCCTAAAACGACCCCTTTCCAGCCCCCTTCTGCAACACCATCTTTCCATCCGTGACTGGGCCCTGTTGTTTAGAAGGAGGCTACAGTTAGTCGGAGGCGCTAATCCCCTCGCCCTCAATAAAACGGGCAGCAGCCGTTTGGGCGATGGTATTTAGCCCAGAGGAAATAGTGAGGCTCAGAGCCAAGCAGTCTGGGCTTGCAGGAGGCAAAGTCTGAGCATTATTTCCCAGATTTTCCTGGTGGGTGGGGAGTGAGTGGGAGGTTCAGTGTTCCATGGAGCTCTGGGAAAACTGGGCAGAGTTTCCTGATGATCAGGGACACTGCTTCCATGAGACTATTACTTGGAATCTTTCTGTTCTCCTTTGTCTTCCACCTACAGAGTGACTGAACTGCATAGCATCAAAGGGCACCATTCACATTGTAGTCTAAGTGAGCAATGTCCCCAGAATTGTGCAGCTTGCCTGCTGTACATGGTTGCCTAGCAACTTCTTCCTCACTCAGGCTGGGTTTGCAGTGAGCATCCCTGGCTACTGCATTGCCTTCATACTGTTAGCACATTTGCCCTGCCCCATCACTCTGTGGGGGAGGTGGGCCAATATTATGACCCCACAGAGACCCAGAGAGGTCAAGTGAGTTACCCATGGAGCCAGAGCAGGGTGGAGTGAGAGTCCCAGTGCTGCTTTGTAGCTGCAGGATAGCAGGGATCAGAGCCCTGAGCCTCCCATGGACTGTGGGCTGCTCAGCCTGAGTCTGCAGATTTGAAGCCACTTACTTTGGAGAGCTGGCGCCACGGTCTTGGAGAATCGGAAGTTGGAGTTGACTCGCGAACACATCCCTGTGGTGTAGTAGGAGCTCCCACACTCATGAGACCAAAGAGGGCTGCAGGCCTGGGAATCACAGCACAGACCCCGTCAGGGGGACCCTCGGGGTGGGTCCAGGCCCAACGGCCTTCGGGCCCACTCCCAGCCCCAGCCTCCACACCCCATAACAGGTATCCCCCATCTGAGTATTGTTATCTCCGGCTGTAGAGGGGCTTCTGTGAGTCTGCCTGAACTCTCCTGCTGCCAGTTCCCTCGGGTTCAGGGGGAATGGAAAAGATGAATTTTAGATGCTTCTTCTTTCTGTTTGTGAAGGTCTCCTTCTCCATTCCACCATCTAGGGCTATCTTCCTTCTCCACCCGGCCCCCCACCCACCTATACCACACAGGAGCTGGGAAAGCCTTTTCATCCATGGGGATGGACTCTCTGTTCCAACAGGTCACCGGAAGGCCCTTACTGGGCAAACTTCCAGGACTTGGTCAAACAACAGGCCCACGGCTCTTACTAGGGGAAGAAGAAAGACTGAGCAGCAAGTTCATCTCAGAGCCACGGTCATTAAATTAAGGTAAAAGCCAGCTCCACGACTCAAGTTTTCTCCTGCTGCTGGGAAACCCGGGACTAAATTTTGGGCTGTAGTTTCCTTTGGCTTGGAGGAGCAATTACTCCACTTCCCATCTCTTTATTTAATTAGCTTTCTATTTTTACTCAGATTTTAAAGGTTTGGTTTTATTGGTACCCTTTGTTGAAACTGCTGTAAATTATTTTGGAAGTAAGGGGAGAATGAAGAATGGGAGGGTGGATGTTGGCGATAAGTGGATGGATGGATGGATGGATGGATGGATGAGTGGGTGAGGGATGAGGCATGATGAGGGACAGCTTGAGACATGGATGGGTAGGTGAATGGGTGGGTAAAAAGATGGTGGGTGGGTGGGTGATCAGACGAGAGGGTGAGGGGTGGATACATGTACAGGTGGATGAGTGGGTGAATGAGTGGATGGGTGGATGGGTGGAGAGGTAAGTGGAGAGATGGACAATTGGTTGGAGGACAGACTGACAAGTGCATGGATGAACGGATGAGTTAATGAGCTAAAAAAAGTTGCTATTTATATACCAGGGACTTAGTCTGCCCACAGAGGCCCAAGACCGTATAGCACACCACCCTTCTTGGGCCTTCACCTATCTAGTGAAGTAGGTGAAATCGAGTTAGTGGGACTGTGACCAGGAGCCTCAGAGGGAGCAAAGGCCCCCCCTCCGAGGGGGGTATGCGTATGGTCGGAGCCAGAAGCCCTGTCTGCCCTTGGCTGGGGACGATGGAGGGCTGTGGGCTGGCCACACGATGAGCACCTCAGGGCTTCCGCCAGCAGAGCCACTGTGCTCTCCTCGAGTCCCTGGGCATCCCCGTCACTCCACTGTCCTAGCGTCTAGTGCCCCACACCCCGGATGTCTCATCTGTCCACTGAAACGAACTGAGAGGCGAGAACAGAGCGATACAAGCCCTCCCACCTCCACACGAGGGGTGCATTTTACTGGGCTTTCTAGGGTAATTTTTTTCTGAAAATTTCTCTTGCATCTGTTTCAAGGAATAAGTCTCAAATGGATCCTGCTCTGAGCCCCCAGCTTCACCCAAAGTCAGGGCGGTTTACTGGGACGTGGTGGCCGGGAGCAGGCAGTCCCCATCTACCCCTCACCTGCACGGGCGAAGCCTGTGCATGCTCACCGGGGCGAGGGAGAGACCTCCAAGCGTGCCTCGTGGCTGCCTTCCTGGCCCAACATCACGTTTACATCACTTGTTTGCTCACTGTTGACCCCCAAACCAGAATGTGAGCTGCAGGGGGCAGCAGCTCTATTGACTGCTGGGTCCCCAGTGCCTGGCATTGGGCTCAGCAGATTGTGAGTGTTCAAAACAATTATTAAAATGAATGAATGTCTCTATCACTGCAGTCCAAGTACCCGCTCCTCTTTCTTCACTGCTAAGGCCTGTCTGTTCTTTAAAAACACCAGAAACCTCCTCTGGGCAGCCTTCCATCTGGTCCTGTGCAGGCCAGGTGGCCCGCCACTCTGTAGCCCTGCCCTGGGCTCTAGTGAATCTGTGTTCACTTGTTTCTGACTTTCCTTCAAATTCTTCTTAGGGTGCGTGGGGTGTCCTGTTTCTCTGATCAAACCTGGAACAGAGGTTTGGCCTTTGCCTTGGACATTTGGTTCCCCAAAGGAAGGGGTAGCGCGCCCCCCCCCCCCCCCCCCGCCGTTGGGCTGTCGGCCTTTATTTACTCTTGTTCCTTTTCAGGCTGCCTGTCCCTCACCCTCAGGGCATGTGCACAAAGGGGCTCAATACTTTTCCATGCCTGGACTGACCCCCAACCCCTGAAATTGGGGGCACAGCAGGGAGTTGCCGAAGGAGCTGCCCTTTGGAGGGTGCACATAGGCAGCCTGGCGGGCAGCATGCAGAGTGTGCGTGAGGACACACACAGTCACCACGTGCCTCTCCTGATCCCGGGAGGAGGGTCCCTGGGGCAGGAGGGCGGGGCTTGGAGAGAGGGTGGGGCGGGTGGCTCTTACCAGGAAGCTGTTGTCCTTGGGGTTGGTGGCCAGGCTCAGGCCGAGGCGCATGTTGTCTTTCCGCTCGGACACGTTGGATAGGGTGACTCTTCCTGAGGAGGGAGGGAGAAGCTTAACTGTGCAGCCCCCTGCCCACCCTTCAGCAGAGTCCACTGCTGCCACTGGCCACCAGAGATGCCCGTGGCGGGGGTGGTGCAGAGCAGAGTCCTCACCAGCTCTCCCTGCACCTTGGTGCAGACCTTCACGGTCGAATGAGGCCTCGCCCAGACTGGTCTAGTTGTTTCCTCTCAGCTCCCTCGAGCTGAGGAAAATGAGTCTCAGGCCAAGGAACCTCCCCAGAGTCACACAGGAAGCACAGGACAGGCCTTCCATCTCCTCGTCCAGAGCTTTTCCTCCTCCAGCCTTCTGAGGGACCCCGACACTCCCCTTGTGTCCCACCTGAGACACACCAAGCACCCCACCTGGGCTGGTTTTCTCTGGGTCTGTCGCCTCCACATGTTTCTTCAGGCTGACCTGCCACCAAAACTTCCCTGTTCTCGCAGGGCCTGGTTCTCTGCCCACCTGATAAACTTTTGTATGATACCTGATCCTTCCTCACAGGTAACAAATAGCTAACTTTCTAGTCGGCTATTCTAGAGATAGAATATTCTAGAGGCACAAGGTCTTGCCAAGAATGTCATTCTGTGGTTGCTGCCGTGACAGATATCAAAGAGCAGGATTATCAGCCAGGGGAGATGCAGGGGGAGGGCGGTGGCAGATTAGAATTGCTAAGTAACTTTTATCACTTAAGGTTTTCCTGGATCATTCTGTCAGGCCACTGAAGCAAAGGAAGTGAGCTTGAATTCCCCAGACATGAGTTGGTGTGTAAGTGTATGTGCAAGTGTGTGTACGTGTGAGTGCGTGCACGGGCAGGGCACGCGGAGGGAGGGTTTGGGTGGGGCAACCGGGCCTTTTGTTGAGCCCAGAGCAAGTCGACCCTCATCTGCTGAGAGGAGGGTCCAGCGTCTTCTCTGCTGGGGAGGGGCGTGCTCTCTGGGCACTCAGCGGGGCAGAGTTGGCATCTAGCACAGTTGGCACTGGGAGTCTCAAGAGCTGGCCTGCCTTCTGGGCGCGGGCCAGCGGGCCCAGGGTGGGCTTCAGCAGAGGCAGGAGCCACGGCTGCCTCCCCCGGCCCCGCCCCCGACGGTCCTGGGGTGGGGGGTGGGCGTCTGCGTTTGTTGTTTCCCTTTGGGCTCCCTCAGTTTGTGGTCGGGCTCCTTTACAAATCCAGCCCCTCTGGGCTGTGCGGTGACTGAGATGGCTTTCTGCTTTGTCTATCCCAAGAAACCAGAGAGAAAGTAATAGTAATGACCTTGACTTTTTAAAGTCATTTCGTGTTATCCACACAGTCCCGCCCACACGTGCTCCCCCAGGAGTCGCCACTTCCGTTTTCCAGAGGAGAGAGACATCAAGGCACAGAAAGGGCTGCGACTCTACAAAGGCAATTGCTGGTAAAAGGAGGAGTGGGGACTTGAACCCAGGGCATCTGAGGTTACGGCCTGATCTCCCATCTGATGGCAGGGCTATGGTGGCATTGGGATGGCAGTGAGAAATCTGGGGAGGAAGCTCCAGGCCCCCACTGGGCAACGTCCACCCTTCTGCAGCTTGAAGAATCCTGCCCTCCCTCCATTTATCCAAGGGGCACGGCCCTCCTGTCCCCCTGCCCCTCTCTGTCTCTCCTGTCTCAGTAACTGAAGTCCCTGGAAACTGGGCCTGCCCGGAAACAGATGGGCAAGGTAGGGAAGACCCTCGTGTTGGAGTGAGAAAGACTCACGTTTAAGTCCTGCTTCTGCTGCTTGTGGATTTGGGGCAGTCACTGACCTCTGCTCTGTGACCAGGAGAGACTACCACCTTTCTCAGTGGGTCTCTGTGAGGGTCTGGGGACCTAACTTCATGCAGGTGTGGGGAAGAAAGCGGCATCTGTGGAGTCTTTCATACTGAGGTGTGAATGATTGATACCCCTAAGCCTTCCCCGGGGAGAGAGGAAAGAACATTCCTGGCTTGGCAGGGCTCAGAGCCTGGAAAGGCTGTAGGAAAACCCAGCACTCCGGTTTCCCTGCCTTGCATTTTCCAGTGTGGGGTAAGCCGACAGATGGTCTTCCTGCTGTGCGTTTTCTCCTGCGTGGTGGGGAAAGAACCTTCCTGAGATGAAGCCCTTCTCCTCCGCTCTGACTCACTTTGCCGCCCAGTGTGTGCCCCGGTGCAGGAGTGTTTTCCAGGGTCTGGTGGCTCCTTACTGCTGCCAGGGGCTCCTCCTTTGCAGGGATATTTGGACCACATTGGAAACCAGAGCAACAGAGGAAACCAAATGGTCGGCTCATGCATCTCTGTCCCCACCTGGGCCAGGGGCTTCTCTCGGTGGCCCAGGCCCCGAGCCCAGTGCCCACAGCTTCCATCAGCCCTGCTTGCTCCCTCTGCCCCAGCCATATAGCCATTCTTTCTGTTTCCAACAGAGCAAGCTTATTCCCACCTCAGGGTCTTTGCACTTGCTCTTCCTCTGCCTGAAATGCTCTGGCCCCGCCTGACTCCTTTTCGCCAATGTAGACCTTGGCTCCAGTGTTGTCTGCTCAGGGAGGCCTTCCTGAGCCCCCTTACTGAAGTAAAACCTCCTTCCCACTTCTCTCATCACGAACCCCTCAGCCTCTCTCATCTTGAACCCCTGGTGTATCACACATACAGCGTTTATCTGGACCGGAGCTCATCCTTCTTTCCGGTTTGTCTGCTCACTTACTGTCTCCCAGCGGGCCCCTGCATCTTGTTCTCCGCTATATCCCCAAGTGACTGGTGTTGTGTTAGCATATCCGAGGCGCTCATGAGAGTTTGGGGGCCATATCAGGCCGGAATGCACCCCAGGGTCATCAGGCATGCCCTGTTCATTTTACACACGAGCCGATGGAGACTCAGAGAGTGGTGTGAGCTCCCTGAGAACACACAATGAAGAAACTACGCAGCTGGAAGGAGGAACCCAGCTGGGCCTGTTCCAGAAGCTGCGCTTCGGAGCACTGGTGACCGGGATCCATGAGCCACCAGCCGGGCCCCCACCTCCCCTAGACTGTTTCCTCCTGAAGCCTGGGCCTCGGCTGCACTTGGGTTTGAACTTCCCACCCGTGGTGCTGACGCAGATATGAACAGCGGGGGCGTCCAGCACCACGTGATGGGGCAGCCGGCTATCTCTGAGATCTGAGTTCTTGGGGCCTTCTCTTTGATGCGGGCCTTTTCATCCTCTGCTCATTCTCGAAGCCCTGCCATCGCCCCCCTCCCCAGGGAGCCCCGCCGCCCTGCTCTAGGGCAGAGGCTCCCCTCCTGGAAGAGAAGGAGGCTGCGGGTCCTGGCCCTGGGGTGGGCCAGTCCTCTAGGGCAAGGTTTGGAGCCATGGCTTTTCAGCCCAAATGGAACTTTTGCTCCCTGCTATGAGCAAAGTGGTGGCCCGGCCACTGTCTGACTTTGGGGCAAAGTAGACGTGCTTTCGAGGACTGGTGTGTGTGCTTTAGTGAAAGTATACACACATGCATGCACACGCACACACAAGTAGATTTTACAAGGGCTTGGAAGGCCTCGAGGCTGCTCACCGCACCTCCCTCGGCTGAAAGCTCTTCATTGAGGAACAAAGCCTTCACTTCAGAGGGCGGTGTTATGTCGTCGTAGTGGCTAAAGGGTGGCCATAGCCTGCCTGCACTGAAACCCAAGCCTGGCTGCTTGTTAGCTGGGCGACCCCAGGCAGGTCCCCTCGCCACCACATGCAGTCATTTCCTCCTTTGTTTAATGGTTAAATTTCATTGGATGTTGAGAGGATTAATGAGTCAAAACACCTAAAAGCACTTAAACCAGTGCCTGACATGGAATGAACATTACATGAGATGTTCGAATGTTAGCTGCTGTTACTAGCACTTCCAAATCAGAAAGAAGACAGGAAGCGTTTTCCTCCTGCGGGGGGAGGGGCAGCGGATGGGTCAGAAAGCGCAGTGCCCGGGGCTACTGGGGCCTGGGTCTGATTCCTGGCCAGCCTCTCACAAGCTGTGTGCCTGTGGACAGGTGCTTCCTCTCTCTGGCCTCAGCGTCCTCATCTGTAAAATGGGGCAGTGATGCCAGCTGTCACCTCCGGGGCAGCCGAGTGAGCCAGTGGGACTCTGGGTTTCGGAGCCTGCCCCGCTTTTGACCACGGTGGCCTCGTGGTGGTGGGGTCGGGGGCCCACGTTACCTAGGTTGAGCTTGGTGCAGTTCCCGTGGGTCACTGGACACTTGTACACGTCCCCTGTCTTCTGCTGGCTGTTGGTTTCCAGTGGAGCGCCCACGACGAGCCTGGGGAGGGAGGGAAGACAAGTGAAGGTGCTGGGGGAGCTGGTCCTTCCTGGTAAAGGCCGGGACCTGGAGGGCAGCGATGGGGGAGGGTGGCATAGGGCGGAATCCTGGAGGAGCCACCACATGCAGGCCTGCAGACTCGGAGCTGTGTCTCTCTGGAGGGGGATGCTGGGCTCTCAGCGTGAGGTCACCAAACCTGTGGCTGACCTCTAGCCCTCTACAAGATGCAGAGGTATGAAGATGAATACCACGTGGGCCCAGTAACAAATGGGAGGGAGGCAGTCCCTGGGAGAAGAGAGCAAGGAAGGTACCATGGAGGAGAGGATGCTGAAGCTGGGTCTTAACAGTTGAATATGAGTTTGTCAAATGGTAGGAGAGTGCTACTGGTGGTCATTTGGGCAGAGGAACGGTTTTGGAGCCATAGTCTTAGCCATCTGTCACTATAGGCAGAGGCCTCATTTTTCACATTGTATGACCATTTTTCAGCTAGCGACTCAGATGAGGGTCACGTTGCTCAATAGTCATGGCTGTCCCCTGAGTCACTGAGTTTTTGCTCAGGGTGGGCCAGCCAGCCAGCAGGGCCTAAGAGTGTCAGAGGCAGCCAACCCTCAGTGACTGCCTGCCCACTCCATCAGTGCCACCTGCCTCTGGCACATCTAGGCTTTGGGGGCCATTCCAACTCTCAGCCAGCCACTGCCTCCTCTGCTCAGGCGCTGGTGCTCATAGCAACTCAGGAGAGGAGCCCTCTTGGGACAGCTGTGCCGGAATGGCAGGAGGTGAGAGGTCCCCCAGGCCCTGCGGGACAGAGAACAGATGATGGTGGAGGTTGGGGCACAGGTGCAGGTGAGACATCCCCAGGCACCATGGCCCAAAGAAGAAGCCATCACTTGTTTTCTGACTTAGGAGGGTTGAGAGGGGACAGGCCTAGAGGGTCAAGCTACAAAGGACTTTGGTGGCTTCTTGTGGTCAAACTCCCCCAGCCCCCACTCCCACCCTCCCTGCTGTCAGGAAAGCAAGTGAGGTCTGAAGTGGGAGTTAATAGAGCTCTGTTTGAAATTAAGAGTCTATGAAATAAGAGCTGAGGTCTGTCCCCTGGGGACCAGATAATGACAGATTCTAAATATACCGCTTATTAAGCATGCCTTTTTTGACTGGCAGAAATTAATTGGACTCATAAAATCTGTTTGTCTAGACGATGTGATTTTTGGCTACTTAATTCTGTGAGGGATTGTGTGGTCAAGTCCACTCCATTTTTTTTTCCAACGAGAGAGAGAGAGGGAGAGAGGTAGGTATCAGTGTGTGAGGCTCAGGCTCCAAGCTTGCTTTTCTGGCTGCTCTGGTTTTCACAGTCCCCCTGACATGTAACCAAGTCTTTCAGAAGAATGCTCCCTTCCGGATACCCTGCCTGCCTGGCAGAGAGTGCTTTTCGGAGAGAGTGCCTTCGAGGAACAGCTTGCAGGTGCCTCTGGGAGAACCAGACACCGAAGGTTCTAGATTAGAAAAATCGTGGCCATCTTCTAGGAAGCCACTCCCATGTGTCTTCTAGAAAACGCCCCAAAAGCTTGACCAGGTGGACTGCTCACACTTCTTTCCATCTTGTAGATGGGCACTCTGAGGTCCCACCACCTGCTTGGAGGGGCCCCCGACACAGGGTGAGTTTTGGGGCTGAGAAGCCAGAGGCTGGGTCTTCATTTCTGATTCAGTCACCAGCTCGCCATGTGGCCTTGAGAAGTCATTGAACTTTCCAGACCTTGGTTTGCTTGGCTGTGAAATGGTGTTAGCAATTCCTGCACGACCTACCTCTCAGGGGCACTGTGGAAAGTCACAGACATCAAAAGACACTGAGAATCAGCAGGGGCTGAATCAAAGGTAAGTTGCACATGAGAACTGGTGGCTTCCTAGAAGGCACGTGTCCTGGCAATGGCCAAGATGCGACGTGCAGGCAGCAAACCCACTGTCTCAGTGGCTCTGAATGTGCTGCAGGGCTGGCCTCTGTCCTCTCCGAAGAACGACAGCTGTCACCTGCGTCCCATCTCCATCCTCCCAGCCCTGGCCTTTTCGGGCGTCCGTGGTACTACAGGAGGCAGGCGGACAGCTTGCTGTTCCCATATTACAGGCGCAGAGACTGAGGCCCCAAGAGGGGTGACCCAGGTCTCACAGCATGTGGGAGAGGGCTGGGACACGTTCTCTGAGCTTTCTCTGTGTTGCCCCAGATGTCTCTTCGCCGTGAGGGGAGGGCCTGGGTCATTCCTGAGTGTTGGCATTACGTGTGCCTGTCGGGCCTGAGGTTTTGAGGGTATGATTCAGTCTCGCTGTGCGGGGAAAGCTGCCTGAGCACAGGGGAAATGTTGGCGTCACCACCCAGACCCACCAAATTACTCCTGGGGTCTGGCAGCCCCTGCCACCTCCTGCGGCCTCAGCCTGACACAGCCATGTACAGCCTCAGGGCTGCTGTGCCTCTTGGGGACTGGACGCTCTACACCCTCTGGCATGGGTACCAGCACAGCACAGCAAACCCCAAAGGGCGCGGGGATCAGGGCTGCTGCGGATGGCAGGACTGGTGGCGGGCTTCAGTCACAGCCCTGTAGGACCCCTCCCTGGTGGCTGCCCTCTAAACAGGGCCTGGCCAAGGGACGAGGCTCACCGTGGGGCTGGTCACCTGAGGAAGGCAGGACATGGCTCTGCTGGGCCCTGGGTTCCTTGGTTCCCCACAGAACACAAGCTAAGAAAAAACGTAACATGGACTTCCAATGTGTGTACATTTTTATGTTAATTAAACCAGTGTCCAATTGTCAATCTGTATATTAAATATCTGTAATCCTGTTTTTTTTCAAATAAAATGTAAACATAAACAGAACTTGAATCACTTTGTTTTTATGCATCAGTATTATGTTCCTCTGTGTTATACACACCATACCCTGGAGGTCATCCCTTCAAGATCCAGCATAAATTCCCACTTACTCCAGGAAGCCTTCCCTGATTACCCCAATCTTTTCCACATAAGCCAGCATCTAATCCCTGCTGTGTGTTTACCAGTGTTTTAGTGTCATCGTTTCTGGAGGGCCAAGATGTTCCCGAGCACCCTGCTGCCCTTGCATAGGGTGTTCTAGACTGGCTACTCTGACCTCCTGCCTAACAGTCTACAGCAGCAGCAGCCTCAGGAACTTTTGGCTTAACCTCAGGCCTAAGAGGAGCCTGAGAGGGTTCAGTGCCTAGAGAAAGGGTTGCTGAGAAGCTGAATGTTTTTCATGCACAGAGGTTCAGTGCAGTGACCCAACTTCCACTAACATCGATGTTACTGCCCTGACCAGTGTGGCTCCGTTCGCTGGGTGTCCTGCAAAGAGAAAGGTCGCTGGTTTGATTCCTGGTCAGGGCACATGCCTGGGTTGCAGGTTCGGTCCCTGGGTAGAGGCAACTGATTGATGTTCTCTCCCTTTCTTTCTCCGTCCCTTCCCCTCTCTCAAAAACAAATAAATAAATAAAATCTTTAAAGTCAATGTTGCTTGCTTCCTTGGTTTCCACTTCCCTCTTCTCAACAGTCCTCATTTCTGTATGGGGACCCGGGGGACCTGGCTGGCTCGTTTCCCAGTTCTAGGGATCAAGCATATACCTCAGGCTAGGCCAGTTTATCTCCTGGCTGTAGTTATTGAGTCACGGTGGGCAAATGACTTTAGTCACCACAATCAGAATGACCCTGAGGACTTCTGCTTGGGACTCAGGGATCAAAATAGTTCTTATCCTCTGGATGTCATAATATGTAGAGGCAAGCCCTGGAACTACTGACAGCAGCCAAGTGACAATGAGAGGTGTGAGCTGATGCATTGTTGGGAGGTGGTATGGCTGAGAGAAACATCAAGAGGAGGAGCTGAAGCCTGATGATACAGTGAACCCCTGGATCAAACTATACCTGAAGCTTGACCTCTTCTGGTACATATATATAACCAATAACTATTTTTTACTGTATAAGCCTACTTGAGTTGAGTTTTCAGATATTTGTAACTGAAAACATACTAACTAGAATGTACAAGGCAAAAAAAAAAGCATCACATATTTAAATTACTCTTAGAAATTCCATATATTACTATGCAATGGGAGGAACATGACATCCAAGACCAATGAGAGAGGAGCAGATTCGTAGCCCCCAGCTCATGCTCCATCTGGGCAGGTATTTCTTGCATGAATGGTGGTTGGGCTCTTAGACTCCACGCATGCTATTTTTCTTTGGTTAACTGCCTGTGTAAAAACTGTCCACTGGTCCAGCCTTATGGGAACAGAAAATCTTTTGTTTGTTATGCATCTCATTTAAAACAGACACTTGGGTAGGGAGCTCTGTACTCCAGAAGCTTCTGGTTACCTGGTAACTGGCCTCGCGGACAGAGCTGGGCAGAAATGTGGTGGTTCCTTGGGCTAGCCCCATCACATATCAAGAGGCATTGAAACCCTGCAGCAGGGAAGGCTGTGTCTGAGGTCTTAGAGCAGAGGGTGGCAGACCTGGACTGTTGCACAGTGACCTCACTTCTAGGGCAGTGCTCCCCCAGGCCACAGAGGGTGGAAAGCCTGCAGGCAGGGCCAAGGCTCCAGGCCCAGCTTGGCCTGTTATGGGCTGTCTGAGGAGGTGGGTGTGAATAGCTTAGGCTGAGTGAGCAGATGCCATGGGCAGAAAAAGACTATCTGATGCTGCGGAGGAAGGAGGAAACCTCCGGCTATGGGCCTGCCCCTAGAGGAGGTCCTGAGCCCAGAGGCCAGCACGAACTGCCGAGGAAAGGCAAGAAGTGGGTTTCATCCCCACCCTGGCCAGCCTTTTTGATCTCTGCAACACCTGACCTCACTTCCCCGGAAATCCAATTATCACTGTTTATTCTTCTCATTTTAATGATTCACTTTAGATGCAATTAAATTGCATTTGATTGTGATCACCAGACAGCTTTCAGGCTGGAAGGGCCCTTAGTATCTGAGGCTCAGACAGCGGATGTGACAAGCCTGTGAAGAGACACTAATCAGTCTCAGCGCTGGACTCCATGCCCGGGACTCGATCCACTATTGTGAAGGGCTGGGGAGTTGGGGAAGCCCAGCTCTGGGGGCTGGGCTGTGCCCATCGGCGGGTGAGGGCTGCCTTCCCTGGAGCCAGCTGGGCTAGTGCCCCAGGGGCCTCTGGCCTCCTCCTCTCTCGTCCCTCTCCCTGCCTCACCTGCTCCCCTCTCGAGGTACCCTTCCTCCACTCACACCCACTCTGGGCCCTTTGTTCCATTTCTCTCCTGGCTTCATTTTCCTCTCCTGAGATCGGGCATTAGGGAGGGGGTTCCACTTGAGGAGCGGAGAATCAAGGGAACAAAAGAGAAACTATTTCTTTAGTGAGGCTTTTTTTCTCCCTCTCTCCGTGGAAAATGTAATCTCCCCCAGCCAGGGTGAGTATGGCGGCTAATGTGTTCAAGACGGGGCTGGCGGGTGCTGAGCTCAGCAAAGCTCTGCTGGGAGTGGGGCCCTGGGCTGCTCTGGGGCTCCCCTGGGGGCAGGGTGTGGGGGGGCGGAGCTCACCTGGGACCTGCCTGAGGGGAGATGCAGGAACCTGCATACCTTCCTGGGCTGGTTGGAGGGGCTCCTGGTTGGCTGTGGCTCAGACGCCTGGCTGGGCCCGGATTCCTGGGGACCAGGAAAATGAAGACCCCGCTGTTTGCCAGCACATCCTCGACACTCTCTGCCGCTGTAAGGCCCCTCAGAGACGGGAATCCTTTGTGTGTGTTTTAAACAAACACAAACACCGTGATGGCGAACTTTACTGTTAACTTGACAGGGCTGTGGGGTACCCAGATATTTAGTTAAGCATTGTTCTGGGTGTGTCTGCGAGGGTGTTTCTGGATGAGACTAACATTTTACTTGGAAGGCCGAGTGAAGCAGATTGCCTTCTCCAGTGCGGGTGGGCCTCGTCCAAACAGCTGAAGGCCCGAATGGAACAAAAAAACGACCACTGCCCCGAATACAAGAGGACCCTTCCTGGCTGACTGACGGGGACACTGACTTGCTCGTCCCTTTGGTCTCAGACTGAACATCAGCTCTTCCTAGGTCTCCAGGCCGCTGGCCTCGGGGTGCGGCCACACCATCGGCTCTTCTGGCTCTGGCTTTCAGACTGGACTCGCTCTGCGGACCCTCGGGCTTGTCCCTCTCCGTAAGCACGTGAGCCAACTCCTTATAATAAACCTCTTTGCATGCAGACGGTTTCTGATTACTGATGGTTTGACTTGGTATTTTTGACCTTATGATGGTGTGAAAAGAATATGCATTCAGTAGAAACCATACTTTGCCCTGGCTGGTGTAGCTCAGTGGATTGAGCGCGGGCTGCAAACCAGGCATCGCAGGTTCGATTCCCAGTCAGGGCACATGCCTAGGTTGCAGGCCATGTCCCCCAGCAACCGCACATTGCTGTTTCTCTCTCTCTCTCTCTTTCTCCCTCCCTTCCCTCTCTAAAAATAAATAAATAAAATTAAAAAAAAAAAGAAACCATACTTTGAATTTTGATCTTTTCCTGGTCTAGCAATAAACGGACGGAACGATGCTCTCTCTGATGCTAGACAGTGGCAGTGAGCCCCAGCCCCCAGTCAGGCACGCGGTCACGAGGGTGAACAAGCGGTCCTCTACAGTGTGTTCATTGTGTTTGGGGACTTTGCCCAACGATAGGGTGATATAAGTGTTCTGGGCATGTTTAAGGTAGGCTAGGCTAAGCTGCAATGTTTGGTAGGTTAGGTGGATTAAATGCATTTTAATGATTGAATTATGATATTTTCAATTTACAGTGGGTTTATCGAGATGCAGCCCCACTGTAAGTTGAAGAGAATCTCCATATGTACATCCCATTGGTTCTGTTTCTCTGGAGAGCCCTGACTAACATGTTTACACAGTGCTTTTTATGTTCTAAGGGCTTTCTGTACATTGTTTCGTGTTGCTGAAGATCCATGCCCTTGTTCATTCATTGAACCATAACCTTCTATTGAGCTCCTATTAGTGCATCGAATACTGGGGGCAGGATGGTGACTGTAACCTTGTCCCTGCCTTCGAGAGGCCTCCAGCACAGCAGACGTCTGCAAGCCACCACAATACGGTGTGGTTCTCAAAGTGGCGCCCAGCCCAGCAGCTCCAACCTTCCCTCTAAACAGGTGAGCCGGTGAGAAGTGCAACGTCTTAGGCCCTGTCCAGACCGAAGGATCAGAAACTGAAGCATCGGCAGCGGTGCTTTAACGAGCCCTTCAGGAGATGCTAACGCGAGCTCAAGTTGGAGAAGCATCGTAACTCAGTGTGAGGCGTGCTCACGTGGGGCAGCAGAGGCGCGGCGCCCTGCAACCGTGGCTGGGCTCAGAGCCCCAGGTCCACCCCTGTAAAGGCCTCCCCTTCACCGTGGCCTCAAGGCCCTGCACGTTTTCACCGCTGCCCACCTGTCTGTCCCTCTTTCGCCAGGGCCGAACGTGGCACAGCCAAGTCATCACTTAGGGCTCAGCTCTGATGTCACCTCCTCACAGAGGACTATCCTACCCACCTGTCATTTCCCATTTGGCCACCCTGTGATCCGCACACCTGAGAGAGCACCTGTGTACCAGGAATTTTTACTACAGCTGGGGGCATGTCCACGGCAACCTCACTGACGGTCCAGACATGGTCCACAACTGGGTTTTAAACTAGTTTTGTTTTTTTTTTTTTTTTTGGTCACAAGAAAACACATAAGAAATACCTACTTTAACTTTTGCTGGTGCAAAAAGTACTAACTTTAGAGGGGTGGAGCAAAAAGGAAAAAGGACTCAGGGACACGGACAACAGTGTGGTGATTGCTGGGAGGAGGGGTGGTAAGGAGGATAAATGGTAATGGAAAAATGCAATAGAAAATTAAAACAAAATGAAAGTATTATTTACTTTTTTAGATTATAAAGGTAGTGCATGGTGGTTGCACAATGTTCATGGTGCAGCACTGCGCAAAGTAACACACGCAAGGCCTCTCCCTCGCCTTCTCAACCCGGCCCTGCAGACAACACTGCCGTCAGGAACAGGGTGCGGAAAACCTCCTCGGCATTTACGTGGGGGGTTTAAAACCAGAATCCTTTTACAGACATGGTTCTGTAGAGTTTTTCCTTCACTTGATTATTTTATATAATTTCCACGTTAGTATATATCAATGTTACACTTGGACCTGGTTACCAGGGCCTCTGTCCTGGGTTCTGCTCTGACTCTTCCTTGCCTCTGCCGCTTCCTATGGGGTGGGGAGTCCTAGGGTCAAGGGCACAGGCCCCCGAGAGCCCACGTGTCACCACCCTGGGTACCCAGGATGCCGGACTCTCCTGCTGAAACAGCTTGGGACAGGCCCATTTCTTGGATCTGACTTCGTGGTGGTGGATCTCACCAGCGGCAGGGCTAGCCCAGGAGCGGCTGCTTGCAGGGGTGTGGACAGAGCTTGCATGCATTGGATGGGGTGTCCATACCCTCGAGGTCCCTCAGTTACTCAGAGGGAACTGCAGGTGGGAAGAAAAAATATGCACTGTGGCTAGAGCCTCTATTTGCTTTCTTACCCCAGGCTCTTCAGAGGTCAGGGCTGGGCCTGGTGTGGATGGACGATGCAGCTCTGCCTCATCCTTTATTCCGATGCACCATGTTACACTTTCCTGTTTAGCCATTCTCCTTGATGGGTATTTAAATTGTTTCATCGCTTTCCTCAGTGACAGCTATAGTTAGGTGCTTTAAAGATGTTCCATTGCACAAGGACTTTCATCACTACCAGTGAATGAAAACACCTCAGTGCGTGAGCAGCTATGGGGCGGAATGCGAGCAGCGTGTGCGAGGCCTGCGCCTGCACCTGTGGGGCTGGCCCTGGAGCCGGCCCCCTGGAGCAGAGCCTGCTGACAAGCCTCATCACAGCTGTTGATTTCACAAGCTTGGCTTTCTGCTGTGTTCCTGGAAACTTCTGGGTCCACCTAGCTTACATCCAGACAGCATTTTTTCCTAAGTTGCTGAAGTACTTAGACAGAAGATGAAAAGTTACCATGAAGGGTGTTCTCAACCCATCTGAAGGGAAATGAAAACCTGACCTACTGACTGAGTGGCCGGCGGGTGCCCCTGAGCGGTAACCCTCCCTTTCTCACACCCCGCCGCCAGGCTCACAGGGCCACTTGTCCGTTTCTCACCACACCTTGCACGCACTCTCCTTCCTGCCTCTCTTCATGTGGTTTCCTCAACCCGGACTCTGGGCTGGCCCCTTCCATCCGCCCTTGAGGGCCTCCTCCTCTAAGAAGCCTTCCTTGGTCTCTTAGCTGAAAGCTCTCTCCCTCAGTTCCTATGATGCTTTGTTTGTACCCCTCTGATCTCTTTTTTCCCTCCTGCAGGTAATTTGCCTCTAGAGGGCAGAGGAAAAACCGGACCCATTTTTAAATTTCCCTGCAGTGCTGGTGAAAGTGCCATGAGCACAGCCAGGGCTCCATACTCGCTTGTTGAACAAATGGGTGGACGGCGAGGAGGCTGCTTCTTCTGCAAAGACAAGCTAAGTCTTCACTCTTGGGGTGCAGCTGGGAGCAGAGCTGGGCTGAGCGCTTACGGGTCCCATTTGCAGATGGACCACCAGCCTTGGGGGGCCCTCGGTCCCACTCTCCCAGGGAGGTGGCTGTGATCTGCAGTCCCTTCCCAGAGAGGCTGAGTCCGCAGTGTAAAAATTTCCCTTTTTTTTTCAAAATGTCTGATAACTCTCACTTATTTTTCAAGTCATGGTCAGAGAACCGCCCTTCCTACCCCACCCCAGTTCTATAACAGCTCTTTCCTCTGGAAATGAAACATACACAAAATAATAGTTTGGGCAGATGTTTCTCAGTGGAATGTGTAGTTTAAATTTCTTGGTATGTGGAGGCTGACAGCTCCTCTGCTGGAAAGGGGCCTTGGCACTCCCTGCTTTCCACCCGAGGTGGGCCTGTTTACTTAGGATCACAGTCAGGGTGGTGTGGACCCTGGGTACACACCCAGCAGCTCACTGCGTCGGACCCACGACCGGGGAGGCGACTAGACAGGAAAGCCATTCTCTTTGACTGGAGAAGACAGTGAAGTCCAGAGAATGTCAGAATCCTCTGAGTAGAAGCTGAGGCACAATGGGAACACCTGTAATTCTGACTGTGTCCAGGGCTCTAGCCACGTGGACTCAGATGAGGTAGAAAAAGTGGAGAAGGCCCAGAGATGAAGGGAGAGACACTCTTTTTTGGTCTTGGACCTGTTGATGCATTTAAGGTCAGCTCTGATCTGCTCTCAAATGGGCTAGGTGACCTGGGGTGAGCCACCTGCCCTCTCTGGGCCTCAGCTTCTTCATCTGTGAAAGGACAGGCACCGACAAGTTCAAGACAAAGAAAGTTAGTGCTGGGACCTGTGAACTTAAAGATGAGTGAAACATAGTCCACACCCTTAGTCTGGTGGGGACTGAGAGACTGACACCTGGCAATCTCAGTGTGGGGGACAAGGCTATGAGAGGGGGAGTTGGGTGTGGAGGGACACAGAGGAAGGGCGCTTGCTCAGCCACGTGAAAGGCCTTTCCGGAGCAGGTGACTCCTGGATGGAGCCTTGAGGGTGAATTGGTGTCACCCAGGGGAAGAGGGGCTGAGACCCATAGTGGGGAATGACAGCTGAGTTCTGATGGTGCTTATGTGTGTTATTCTAAAGTACATTTCATGGTTAAGGCTCAGCCCAGACGGACAAAGTCCCTGCCTTCCAAGAACTTATCTCAAGCCCAGGCTCAGACCATTCATCTGCCTTCCTCCTCCCCACCCACACCTCCCTGACATCCCAAATCCCCGCCTTCTCCCTGACTTGTCCAAAGAACTCTATATAAAGTGGCCCAAAGTGTAGATAGATGGTTAGACATTGCGTCCTGACCAGGTTAGCCCTACCTGCTTTCTAGGATCTCTAGATCTTTGTCATTGGTCACCCCTTTGCATTCAGGCTCAAGTGTTACTCGCAGTGTAAGCCTTAAAAGGTGTTAACCTATGAATCCATGAGAACACACAGACTCCTTAAAAAGGATTAAGTCACTGGTTCCAGAATCTGGCTGGGCATTAGATGTACCTGGGGATGTTTAAAAACAGAGATTCCCAAGTTTACCTCTAGAGATTCTGATTTTGTAAGTCTTAGATTAGGGTGAGGAATCTGTATTTTTTCCCCAACTTTCAATGGCAATTCTGTTCTGCCAGCTTTGGGAGCTCCTGGATTATATTATCATGTGATCACTGGACTTTGACATAATGGCAAAGAGGTCACATGGGAATTGGAGGCAGGATGTACGATCAAGAAATAGTTAACAAAGACAAGCTCATATGTTTATCTACTTTCAAAGCATGTTGTGTGAACAAGCAAATAAATTAATTCGCAAATAATTGATGAATGAATGTTTGGGAGAGTTTATTCCATGTCAAGGATTATGCTAGGTGCTTCCTCTGACATTGATGCGCTTAATCCTCAAAATGAGGGGGGGGGAGGGGGGAGAGAGAGAGAGAGAGAAATTTTGAAGCTGAGGAAAACTGCAACATAAAGAAGCTAGGTGACTTGCCCAAGTCACCCACTGGCAAAGATGGCTTTGTCCCCCTCTTCCACCTAGTCCTCTCCACACTTCTAGGGGAGCAGGGTGCACAGAAGCCAGCCCTGTGTTGCATCCGGAAGCCCTGAGTCACACTAGGGAATCATGGGCTATACAGAATCCTCCTAGGTTCTCTCCATCTGGTCCAAAGCTCAGGTTGGTTTCCCTCCTCTCTTTTCAGGACCATGAGTAACAGCTCTTCTTACAGCATCGTTCTTATTGTGAGAAGCCATCAAGAAACAAAGAAGCTGTGGACTCACTTGAACCACTGGAGGGCAAAGTCTGTCATTATATTTTTGGAAATGTCCTCCTCCTTCGGTTACAAATTCATTGACTCGGTGGTTGGGGAGGGGCAGAGAGGACAGTGTAGAGAGGAGTGGCTGACACAGGGCAAGCTGCCAAGAGTTGGGCCAGACCACCATCCACCAGCCACTCACCTCTGCCTGACCTTGTTTCAGTTTTCCCTACTTTTATAGGGAAAGACAAGAATAGGAAATCACAATCTCTCATGGGGTCATGTCTCCATGCCCTTTATAACAAGAATGTCCAGCTCTGAAGCAGAAAATACCCAATCAGAACAGAAAAAGAATAAAAAATGAGGATATTATAAGGAAGCTCTGGTACAACTTCGAGTGTACCAACATTAGCATGTGGGGGTACCAGAAGGAGAAGAAAGAGAGCAAGACATTGAAAACCTGCTTGAAAATATAATGAAGGAAAACTTCCCTAACCTGGTGAAGGAAATAGACATACAAGTCCAGAAAGCACAGAGAGTCCCACACAAGATGAAACTAAAATGGCCCACACTGAAACACAATATAATTAAAATGCCAAAGGTTAAAGACAAAGAGAAAAGTCTTAAAAGCAGCCGAGAAAATCAGTTAATTACCTATAAGGGAGAGCCCATAAGACTGCCAGCTGATTTCTCAACAGAAACGTTGCAGGCCAGAAGAGAGGCAAGGACCTACAACCACGATTACTTTACCCAGCAAAGCTATCATTTAAAATTGAAGGACTTATAAAGGGTTTCTCATACCAAAAAAAGTTAAAGAAGTTCATTACCACCAAACCAATATTACAAGAAATGTTAAAGGGTCTTCATGAAGAAGAAGAGGAGGAGGAAGAGGAGGAAGAATAAAAATATGAGTAATAAATGGCAATAAATACATATCTATCAACAATTACTTTAAATGCAAACAGATTAAATTCTCTAATCAAAAGACATTTGAAGGCTGAGTGGATAACAAAACAAGACCCTTACATATGCTGTCTACGAGAAATTCACTTTACATGGAAAGACACACAGACCAAAAGTAAAGGGATGGATAGAGATATTCCATGAAAATGGAAACAAAACAAAACGAAAACCTGGAGCAGCAATACTTATAGCTGCTGACAAAATAGGCTTTAAAACAAAAGCTGTAACAGGAGACAAAGAAGGACCCATCAACTCCACTTCTGCATATTTAGGCAAAGAAACCCAAAACACTAAATCAAAAAGACCCATACATCCATATGTTTATTGCAGTATTATTTACAATAGCCAAGACATGGAAGTAACCTAAGTGTCCATCAATAGATAAATGAATAAAGAAGTGGTGCATATACCCCAATGTTCATAGCAGCACAATTTACAATAGCCAAGTGCTGGAAGCAACCTAGATGCCCATCAGTAAATGAGTGGATCAAAAAACTATGGTACATTTACACAGTGGAATTCTGTGCAGCAGAAAGAAAGAAGGAGCTCCTACCCTTTGCAACATCATGGATGCAACTGGAAAGCATTATGCTAAGCGAAATAAGCCAGGCAGTGAAAGATAAATACCATATGATTTCACCTTTAACAGGAACCTAAACAACAAAACAAAGAAAGAAGCAGGGTATAGTCAAAGACACTGCATTAGAGGACAGGTGGAGAGTG